>APFE031120483.1:99450-139000 GCA_000404065.3 Pinus taeda | reverse complement strand
GGCAGGCCCACCTATGGTTTTGTGCATGATTTTCGCACATGTTTTCTGGACATGATGATTTTCGATCCATGGTATTGGACGCGATGGTTTTTCGGTCCATGGTATTGGATGCTTCGGCATGTATAAATATGTATTATAACATTGAAAGGAACATGATGAAAAATCAATCCGGTAGTCCTGGTTTTGGGATCTAGGGGAAATCTCTATGTATATGTGTTTTATGTGTTTTGCTCTCGCATTCTTTATTTTATGTGTTTTAGAATTCGTATGCAGGTAATTTCTATATGGGGTTAAAAACCTACAAGGGAGTGTTGAAAATAGCAACAAGAAATGTTAAAAATAGCATCTAAAAATTCTAATTTAATTTGTCCTTGAATTAAATTAGGAATTAAATCGAAATTATATTATCATAGCAATTTGTAATAGTTAATTAAGTTAAATTGACTTAATTGACTTATGAAATTTGAGTTGGAAGTCTATATAGAGTCATGTAGAGTGATCCCTAAATTTTAGGGGCCCAAGTTAAGTTCTTTTGATTTGTAACTAGATAACTCAGTCTAACTGAGTTATAGTCAATTAAACTAGTTCTAATTGTTGGATGAACTAATAGGAGTCTAGTAGTGGGGAAGTGCATGAGTGCATCCTTAGTACCGCACCAATTAACTGAAGATTCACTCATAAATAACTCATGCATGTCATTTCAAAGGAATACCCAGTTGAGATTAGAGTTCAGGGACATTGTACTATCTATTTTATAACTTTCTGAGTTGTATAGATGATGCATGCAATTAGTTGAGGGCCTATGGATGGATTGCGTAATCATGGAGAGTGGATTTCCCCATTAAATATGGGTTAATTCTCTCAGTAATTGCGCAAGGAAGTAGGGGCTTGACATGAGGCATAATTGGCTAAGTGTTGGCTTGAGCTAGTTTGTGAAGCAAAGAGATAGATTGTACTAGTGTAGGAATTGTGCAAGTTGAACAAGCATTGTATTTTCTTCTTAGATATTTTTTTTAATGAAATATATATAGTCAGGGTTTTTAGTAGTTGTTTTCCCTAGAGAAATATTTGGTTATGTGTGATAGATATTCTTCCTTTTCTGCTTATTGTTTTCATCGATCAATTTTGGTCTCTGCTGAAGAGTAGAGTAGATTCTTGTCTTGTGTTTTAGAATATCACATAATTTGTTGAATTTATAGTAAAAATCTACATCTTGATCATCAATCATTAATGGAGGTTAAATTTGCTGGTTAGTATTCTATATTTCTCTCTATAAAATATATGGTTGAGAATACCTTTTGTAGGGTCCCAAAGGTCTATTTACATTTTTTTGTGCTTATCTAGGCTAAGTTTCCATTCTTGAGATTTTGTTGGATAATTTCCTTAACATTTAATTGATTTCATCTATTCTTTTATCTTCTTTTTAATTTTGGATGATGAATCAGTTTCAGTTTTTCTTTTTACTTTCTCTCTTCTTTGTCTACTTTCTCTACTTTAGCTCTCAATTTCCCTAACGCTACTCTATTAGCATCAACTTCTATTGCATCGATTTTCATATTTGCCAAGGTTTTAGATTTTCTTTCTCTTAACATTGGAGAAAAATCATCATCAAAAGCCTTAGAAAACCTAACGTTTGTTGTAGTAACTGGAGGTTTACAATCTGCAGGCATCTTGTTGCAAATTTTATTAAACCTTCTGATGAAATCTGACATAGTTTCATTAGGGTTTCTTTTGAGATCCTCAAAATCAGTTAAATAATAAATAAGATCTTTATTTATTCCTCGTTGATTTATGAAAATATTGGTCAACTCTGCCCATGAACGAATAGAATTTGCCTAAAACTACCTGAACCAAAATCTAACATTCTCTTCCAATAATTGAACAAATAGCCTCATATATTATTCTTCATGTTCTATATTCAAATTGTCTGCAAAATATAAAAATGCAAATAAATGATCTTCTGCATTTGAACTTGTTTCTCCATTTTATTTAGGTAGGTGTTTTAAATAACTCTTAGGAAAGTCATAAAGTTGATTTGTTGGTAGTAAAGCTAATGGTATATACCTGGCTACCACAATTGGTCCCACACCAGTCATAATTGGTTGTGAACTTGGTTGTTTAGTAATTGAAGGTTTCTTAGGGGACAATTGTTATGATATTAGAGGATTTTTTGAAATTGAGGGTGAATGATTAGCTTTCCAACTTGAGGAACATTTTCCCCTTGATCTTCAAATGCTAGGGGATTTGTATAAATTCTAAACTCCTCTTCAGGTTGATCAGAAGTAGGAGAATAGGTATGAATAACAAACAATATAAAATCTCTAGGTTTGAGCCCAGGTAATTGTAATTCAAGATATGCTTTTGTATCTGAGGATTCTGAAAGGGAGACAAGGAGTTCAAAAGACTCAAGTTGATGAACCAATAGATTAGTTTATAGGTCTATTCCCTTAGAAAGAAGTTATAAAACTTGAGGAGGTAAATTAGATTAGACAAAAGGTATATGGATTTTTTATGGTCGTTCAAGCTACGAATGATTTTGGTGGAAAAGAAGTAGAAGAATAAGCTTCAAGTCTACGTCTAAGGGAAGCAATTCTCACAAGTCTCTTTGGATCTGATAATGGAGTAAAGAGCTCAGGATCAGAATGAGATCTAGTATGCCTGCGTGAAGCCATATTTTAAAGCTATGAAGTCGCCAAGTGAAATATTTCAGCCTACTAACCTCTTATTCACCATTAAGGGGAAAGTTGAATCATTGTGCCAGGGTGAAATTACTTCAAAATTCGCTCCTTAGCAATGATATCATTCTGATATTGTTTCTTTGAAGATAATTCTTGGCTTGAGAACTGTGCCAAATCATCTAAGTGGGGAATTTACTCGAAATGGATGATCAATGACTCAAATCATTTATATATACAAAATCGAGAAATTCCAAAGACTTCTCACATTGCTGATTTTAATCATAGCAGCATACAATCCTTTAAATGCTTGTGATAAATGAAAGAAGAAAATATTTAATAACTAAATATCCTTCTTGAGTATAAGCGTATAGAAATATTTCTATATCTAACACATATCTATTTAAGAGATTAAAGAAGGAAACAATTTATTGAGGCAGAGGTACTAATTTAAACAAATTGTTCAATTAACTATTCTCAATATTGATAATAACTTTGCAGTGGCATGTCAAGGAGGTCAACACTCAACCTAGACTTACCCAATATTTCTATGTTACCTTAAATATATGAAGAATAATTAAAATGATTAGACAGGAAAACTCACATGAACACAAAATGCTGCTAAAAAATAAAGCCAAAGCCTTTGATTATCTTCAGAATTTCCAAATTACAATCATGTCTCTTCGTTTTATTAAGGTATTAACGCTTGTTAATTCAAATTACAAAGTATATATAAAGTCTTTGAAAAATATCTAATCTATTAAACCGTTTACATAAAAAAAAATAAAGCTTTATCCAAAATGTTTTGGACAATTCTAATCAAAATGACTCAAAATAAAGATCTCAGAACTGATTTAGTGGAACTGCACACTATTCAAAGATATTGTTTCCAACTACTGTCTTTAAATCTTCATTCCTATGATTTTGCTTTTGAATATTTTGTTGTTGTTGAAATATTGCCTGAAAACTTGCTTGTTGTTCAAATGATAAGTTCAATGAACTTATCCCATTGATTATCATTTGGACATGAAAAATTTATTACATTCTTGTAAGCATCATCTACATCAATGTACTTTTCAAAAGTTGGTTTACTAACAAAAAGATGATGAATTTAATGTGGAATAAATAAATCATCTGTTATCCCTTAAATAAAACTTTGGCCACTAATAAGCCCTATAAATTCAGCAAATTTTGATTTTTCTATTGCTATATCATGCAATGCTTTCTAATAGTCTTCGACCTAAATTAATTCACCATGAGAATCCCTCAATGATGGAAGTCCTTTTTGCTGAAGTACAAAGAACTTTTTGTTAAACTTTTTAATCTGAACTTCTAAATTCTCACATTTATTTTCTAGCTTCAACATTAAATTATTCTTAGTTAATATGTTTCTTACTTCGAGAACTGTCATTGTTCTATCTTCGATCCCCATTTCTTCTAGCTCATCTCAGATTTTGTAATATAGGACTTTGATGATTCTAGTGGCTTCTATAGGTCCATGGTCCATCTCTTCCTTGATTTCTTCAATTGTTTCTTTCGCTTTTTTCTAATAGTTTTTTTTTGCTAAAAAATTATTTGAATGGAAGGCCAAAACTCTAAAATTGTAGAATTTATATCTATCCATATCTACTCCTTTGCTTCTAATAATTTATGTGCAGTGGCCAATCCATCCATGTATTTCTCAAGTTGCTTTGTAAGCTTGAAATTTTTTTGCGCCTCTGAAATGTATGCATTGTCTACTTTAGTCTTATTTTCTTTTGCCTTAAGCAATGATGCCTTTAATTTCTCAATCTATACATTTGTTAATGATAAATCATCTAATTCTCTTAATAATTGTTATGTTGAATCCTAACTAGTTGTCCTTGTTTCAACTAATGGAACTCCTACACTAACATTTTTCTCTCTTCCTCGTAACAATTTTGCCATCTATGTTTCCATTTTTTTCTATCTATAGACCTTGTTCTACAATCATATGCAACATGAATTATTTTTATTTCTCAAGTTTTCCCACCTCTTGAGCTTGGGGATGCTATGTTGTTGGCAGTTTTAGTCTCTTTCTCAACGCCTGAATATCAGCATTTATGTTTTTGATAATTTCCTGTGTTGCATCAATATCATTAGAATCTATGCCTAATTTAATAGCCATATCTTCTAAAGACTTTGCTCTTGTATCCTTGGCCAATGATGATATCCTTTCCAATTTTAGCTGAGAGTGCATGTTATTCAAAGAAGCATGTAATTCTGAAACAACCATGGTAGACTTTGTCAAAGAAGAAAATATCATTTCACCCGTTTGCTTATGTTAATCTATCTAGTCTACAGGGTGAATTTGTTTTGTATCAAAAGAAAATAATGAGTTTTTGTAATCTTATATAGTCTTTGAGACTGGAAATTTTGGCTCAAAAATGCCAATTGAAATTCACCTTTATCAGGATCTAGTGCAGATAACAGTCTACTTTGGGTAGAAAATGTTTGTTTCCAAAACTAATATGTAGCAGACTTTAGGAGTTCATTTTTTTCCTCGTCTCTCTAAACTTAACAAAAATATTTTGGTCACTAGAAGAAGGAGAATTAGATATTGTTTCTTCAATATGCTGGAGAGTAAACAGAGGCTCGCTTGATTGCATTACTATAGTTGAAATCTCTGTATTTCTAAATTCATATGATTATTCTTTTATTTCCCTAGTTTTCCTCCTTTTGAACACTCTGAATTATGT
Organism: Pinus taeda; assembly: GCA_000404065.3. NCBI lineage: Eukaryota > Viridiplantae > Streptophyta > Pinopsida > Pinales > Pinaceae > Pinus > Pinus taeda. The sequence goes on along the minus strand of APFE031120483.1, from coordinate 133,608 downwards.
TGACTTAGACCCAGAAATATTAGGAGAAATGCTTTCATTGGTACTTTTCAACTCCTTTTCCTTTGGAGTAGGTGTTTCCAATGTTGTCTGACTCGATACATGTTCTTCAATTTGCTGTAAAGTATTTTCCTCCCACACTTCTTGATTAGCATACTATTCAATTTTTGGTTTTAAAAAATGAATATAAGGAGAAGGCTTCTACTCAAGCATAATGGCTGAATTTCTTCCTAAAGGATCACAAGGCCAATTAAAACTCATTTTAAACTTCATTTGAATTAACACATTCTCTACTTCTTTATCAGTTGCTCTAGTATTTACCATGAAGGGGCCAACTTGAGCTTTTAGTTTAAATTGAGATTTTTATTTTCTTGACACAAAATGGATTTCATCTACATTCAAGTTTTTCCTTATGAACTTTAAAGAAAAAATACTCATTGGAACAAATATTGGTAGTTTATAGAGTTACAATTCACAACCATAAACCTTGATCTCTATAAAGTTTTAATATAAATACCAATCTCCTACATTCGTATGTTGACTTAAATGCAAAAAACTCTTAATTTCAGATGAAATTCATGGGACTGCATCGATACTAAGAATATAGGGTGATAAATACAAGAGTTGGTCTACAAAATCATTGAATGAATAATATTTTGAATTCCTTCTAACTAGTGAGGTCCAGTGAATAACAAATTGTGGTCTCCCCTGTGAATCAAGATTTTGTAGCGACATCTTAAATCTCTCAACCTGGTGATATAGGAACAAATAGACTACCACAGATTGATGTTTAAGGCTGTCTTTGTATTAAACTTCAATAATTTCTCATGAATGATATCTAAAATAAACTAGCCAAAATTGAAAAAGACAGAAGGATTTTTCCCAGAAGAAAAGACAAAAAGGAACCCTAGGGTAAATTCATCAACCCATTCGTCATTTTGGTATCCTAAAGTACAAAAAACCATGGAGATTATATTTCTAGACATTTCAGGAAATATAGCTAAGGAATAAAGTAGATTATGGCATGGTAATTCAGAACCTTCTGGAAAAAATGACGCAAAAATATTAGCTCTATGTTGAAAAGTAAGCTTATGGTAAATTTCCATTAATGAGTCAACTAAAAAGGAATGTAGGGATCTTTAAGGACTAAACTTCAAAGCTTGAAGAATGGACTCTGGTGTTATATAGAATAGAGTTTCACTAATTTTGGCTACTATTGCTCTCTAACTAGGTAAATATCAGCTTTCGCACTATGACACAAACTTGGGAAATTGGTGAGTTTGCGGAAAGACAAATTGAGGCAACCTAGATTCCCAAAAACTAAATTCATACACTAGAATCTTCAAACTTTTGCAAAGCCCAATTATTCAATTCATACAAATTAAATTCACATTTGGTCTTTGTGATCTTAAAATCCAGGTCTACTAATGGTGATTCATCCAAATTTGAGATTGGGGGAAGCATAGGGTTTTCAATATGTAGCTTACTTTTCCCTTTGGATGAAGTCATTTGGAATTAAACAGAAAACATGAAGATTTGAATACCTAAGAATAGTGCAGATGATGAACAAAGAAACTACATGCATTCAGAACCTCTCTGTGTGCCCTGCAACACTGCAACCTTGAGAAATTTGACCAAAAGTGTAAGACAAATTTGGTTTTTGAAAGAAATGATATATACTTTGAAAATTTAATGATCAAAGCGTTTAATGATTTTTTAAACATTGGCGTGAATTAATTAAATGATTTGGTGGTTATGTGTTTGCTTGATAGCGAGGGAAATGGCAATAACCATTTTGGCAGATGGATAGTGGAGGGATAAACTTATCAAGAGTAATGGTTAAGCGAGAAAGCAGTTTGCGAGGTGGGGCGCGTCGATGGTATGTGGTTTTGGGAGGGGGTGGTGTGCAATGCATGTGGGCTTTCCATGTAAATATCAAGGGTTTATTGAAACCAAGGATTGCGGACCCCCCCTTCGTTAAATGTCAGGGTACGAGGGGGTCTCGCAATACATTGTGAACTCTTGATTGTGGAGGGCAATATCTGAGCCATTGGAAAATGCATGGAGGTTATTGCACATTCCCGAAAAAAATAAAAATAAATAAATAAATATATATATATATATTATAATATATATATATATATAATATATAATATATTATATATAATATATATTATATAATATATAATATATAATATAAAAAATTAATAATAAAATAAAAAAATTAAATTAAATAATTAATATAAAATATAAATATAATATAAATATATATAATATATAATAATATATATGCCCAAAGATAAAGCAGAATTATAAAACATGCCAAACTTATTTATCACAAAGTGCAAGAAATGTAAGATATATATATATATATAATATATATATAATATATTATATATATATATATCATATATATAAAATTTTAGAAGAAAATTGCATAGGTAAAACAAAAGTTACAATAGACGTTTCAAGTCTAGACTAGGACGCACCATGAAGATGTAAATTATTGATAGTGGGTCTTGGTCTAGACTTGAAATGTTGATTGAAAATTATCATTGTGGATAAAACTTTGGAAGCAAATTCTTCAAACTTTGACCACAATAGAAACTTTCAAACAAGGATCATTACCTTGCACAAAAGGTAAACTTGGAATGAGATTCATCTACTCAAAAAATAAATATTTTTAGCAATTTACATCCTAGTTTTACACAATATTTTGTCACACTTCCTGTTCACTGCCTACTCCACATCCCAAAGTGCCAAAATGTTGACAACTGTGAAGTTTACTTGTCATGAAACACATACTAAAACATCCCTAAAGAATGGAAGAAAAGTTGCCCTTAGTCAATTCTAGAGAAGGTTGACTGAAACCCTAAATTTCAGGGCTAGGGCTCTTTGCTCCACTACTTGCATGTGCTGATGGAAAGCTGAAGTTCTTTGACCTAGCGCTTCTACCATGGGTTTTGATATGAAATCTCGCATTGAACCTCTTCTGGAAGGTTTTCTCAAAATGGAGGAGAAGCTTTGTATGTTATAAACTTCGAGAAAAAATGAGTTAGATGTTGTTGGGTAGAGAAATAGCCGACCTCTCCCATTTGGAGCTCTTGATCCTACCTTTAAGGGATTTCCCCTTGAGATGTGGACCTTCCTCCCTCTTTTGTAGATCCCTAACTCCCTCTCCCTTCCTATTGACCAAATCCCTTCAATCCCCAAATGGTTGTTCATTGATTACCTGCATTCATATGCTGAGATTATGCCCAAATGCTGCCCATCTAACTTGGAGAAGGAGTGCTTTAATAGTTTTGGCTTGGACTTGGAAATCCACCAAAATGAGGTCTCTAACATTAATGGAATAGTTGTATGATTCCCTTTTTTATTCATTAATATATACATCTAATGTTCACTTTCCATAAATGTATAAATATTTATGCATTTAGGTTGATACTCCTTGATCTATCGAGTAGTTTATGTTTGATATATACTATGTATGTTCTTGTATCTTGTATTGTCCTTTGATCTCTCTTTCAGGTACTTGGACATAAGGAACAAGCAAGGAGCGAGCCTCGAAGCTAAGGGTTCGAAGTCATCATCAAAGGATTGAGAAATTAGCATTAGAGCGAGGTAGGTTTCTCTCTCTCTCTCTCTCTCTCTCTCTGCATTTTTAAACATAAGCTAGGAAAGTTTGCATTAGTTTGTTTAGTTTGTTTCTAAACCCGCTTATTGGGCTAGAGAGATCATCTCTGTCCACGGAGGGGATTTATCTTCACAAAAAATGGTGACTCCACTAGGAAAGCAATGGCCTCTTCAATCTCTTTTTTAATTTGGTCTTTTGATAAGTTTGACTAACCATTGAATTATTAGTCTGAGTTTGTATAGATCTGTACATTGAATGATCACTATTGTAGATTGTTAGGTCTGGACTATTTGTTGAAATTATTTTTATTTTTTCCAAACCTTCTCACCTGGTGCGTTCTTTCCCTGAATAGTCACACTTCCAGCATGCTTTTCCTTAAAACAGTGGCACATAAATCACTTTCAACATGGGTTTGACTTTGGAGCCATGCTGATCTTAGATATTTGAGAAAAATTAAGGTTTATGCCTTAGAATCTAGTGCATCCTAGCCTCTGAAGGTCTTTTCCTGTCCTCTGTCTATATTTGCCAGTGTTTTTGTTTGGTTGTCTTGGTTAATTAGCAAAATTTGTCTCTTTTGCTTTGAAGTGCTTGAAGTGAAAGTTTGATTGAATTCTAGGGTTTTTAGGTAAACTGGTCAACACTTGCTGCTTGTTGTGTCACTGAGATAGTGGTTTTCTAATTGATTGATTCTTGTTTTTGATGGAGATAATTGAAAACATCATTTTTCATTTGTTTTAGCTTGTCTTTCACAAAGTGTCTTTTCAAGTTGCATTAGGTAATTTTCATTTGGAAATCATCTTTGTTTTTAATCAAGCATAGATTATATTGTTTGATTTTCAAGCTAAAGAAGTGCATTGTTTATTTGTTCAAAAGAGAAAAAGTGAAAGATATTTTCATTTAGGTTCTTTTGAATTAGACTTGGTGTTGCTTTGGTTGATGAATTAGTTTCATTAGAGCAGTTGAATCAATTTTCATTTTGCTTTAGTTAGCGCTTTAGTTTCATTAGAGCATTCAAAAATCAAAGAAAAAACATCATTTATATAAGTGCATCTTAGAAAAAGTGAAAATCATTTTGCTTTCGAAAAGTTGCATTTAGGATAGTAAAATGTGAAGATCATTTTTACTTTTGAGCATTGCATTTGGAAAGCAAAAGAGAAAGTTAGTGGAAGACATGTTGTTTGATGCATTTTGTTTAATGCATTATTGATTGAAATTTCTTCCCTTGATTAGTCTAGATTTCATCGAAATGGAAAGTTTTCCTTTTCTCATATAGTTGCATCTTAAGCATTCAAGTGACACCATTTTGAGCCCAGAAATTGAAACATAATTCAAGATAAACATTAATACTTACTCAATTAACCTAAGGAGAATTTGGAACTTAACGTAAACATTTAGAGGTCTAGGATAGAGACATTTTCCGACGTCTATAAACCTAGCAGTTGTCATTATCTGCCGGCATTGTATCTTAGGGGTGAAATCTCATTCCATGTACATAATTATATAGGATCATTCTCCAATACTCTCGGGTATATCAAAGGCACTCCACGCATGGAAAGTATATGGGAATGGTCTCATCAAACGGTTATGCATTAGACATCACTAACATAGACTTGTGCTCCCTGTATCATCACATATATATTGGGAGACCCCACTAGGTTTTTATTCTTTGGCCACAGGTAACTGAGTCAGCCACCTTGCAAACGTGATACACCAAACACAACATTTGAGGAGATTGGTCGTCGTACATTAAGTCCTTGGTTTTGGCTAAGGTGTATGTAGCAATCCATGGATACTTGGTAAACCCTCTTGTTATAGACATTTTTGGGCACTGCAACCCCAATCATACATGTCCATAAACTAAGGGCTTCTAAGTCCCTAAAAATGTTGCTTCACACCCTAAAGGAACAAGGTCAGCTGATTACATCATCTCCCAGAAATTCTCCATGGAAAACTGCTCAGAACTGGTCAAAACTGGACCATACAAACTGCTCAGTGCTAAGGGTACGATGCATCGCACCTACTACACACGGGAGGTGCAATGCATACTGAAAAGTCCTTCTATAGGGTGTGATGAGCGAGAATAGACAAGTGGGAGAGAAAGTTTGCTAAATGGATGATCAAGGAATCTTCTAGAAACTTCTCATATGACACTTGCCTCTCAGAATTTTCCCAAGGATGAGTAAGAGATCAATGAAATATCCAAGTGGAACCAAGAACTATCAGTGGAATGACACTAATCAAAAACCCAGAGCTAACTCACACCTCTACAAATATCTATATATGGATATCTCATCCCAAAGATACAAGGGTTGGAGGCTGGAATCTTGTATCTTGTAAGGAAGTGTTGTTGGTTTCCTGGTGCAATATCATAGTGTTGGGTGATCTAAGCTTTTCATGAGGTGAAGAAGGGATTTAATGCTGGGAGGATGACGCTGGGTCAGAATAATTGGTTGTAATCCTCTTTTCTATTCTTGATATTAATAAAGCTATTCAAGTTTTCCTCCACATTATTGTATGTTAGATAATATATGAATATGTGTGGTCAATATATATCTGGTCCTATATTTTATGATTGTAGATGTTTGTTCTTCGATATTATTATGCTGCTTTGATTCCATAAGTGCTCTTTGCAGGTGGGTAAGCGAAGAAGGAGCGGCAAAGATCTGTCAGAAGGGAGAGGAACCAAGCAAGGAACCAAGCGCAAGACTGAGGTTGGTGTCCTTCATTCCCCTCTTATCTATTTCTCATAAAGGAAAGAGAAAGTAGTTTTAGTTTGTTTGTTTCTAAGATAGCTACCCGTCTTAGTGGGACTAGCAGCACCAAGTGGACACTAGATTTCCCGATAACAAAATGGCGACTCCACTGGGGATCGAATAGCTTGTTTGCTTGTCTATATTTGTTTGTTTTATAAACTTACAAATGGAGCCTGAAGTCAAGCCAGCTAGCCTTCGAACTGCATTTGCTATGCAAGTGCAAAGTAGATCAATGTTGCTTCAGTCTATCTCTGGGTTTTGTTTATAAACTGAACAATCGATTTGAAAACATTCTAATTGCCCTGGTGGTGGCTCTAGTAACCTCATTAGATCAACCCCTGTGATTTATATTTACTGAACATCACTTTCTTAGCGTAAATCCCCAAACTAAGCTGCAAACTGTGACCAAGAACCAAGTTGAAGTCTCATCCCTGGACCATCACACCTTCTCTTCTTGGGAATCTAGATGCATCGCACCTCCCATGTGTAGTAGGTGCACTGCATCGCACTTTCCCTGTGTTACAGGTGCGCTGATCAGACAATACCTCTTCTGCTTCCAGATTTTGGTTTCTGTTCACTCTCTTCAGCTTTATTTAGGAGTTTTGTTGTCTGTGATAAATATACCACTGTGGAAACCCCCTTCCTTTCCATCATTCCACCTCCATTGTGCAAAGAACTGTGAATGTTTTTGTGTATTGTGTGCCATTTTCAGTTCTCTTTTACAAAGAAGTAGCATAATCGAACTGTCATTTCTTGATTTGGAAGTGTCGCAAGTGTCGTTTTCAGTCATAGAAAAGAATCCTATTGTTCTTGATGGTCGATTATATTGTTACTCTTGTATTTGATTTGAATTAGTAGATTTTCAAGTGTCGAAAGCAGTTCTCAATTCGAAATCGCAAAGTGTCGTCATTATCCCCCTTTCGTTTTGAAGAGAAATTTTTTAGTATTGTCGCTTTGAAAAGATAATTCAGATTTGTACTCATCATTCTTTTTGTCATTCACACATTAAGAAAGCGAAAAACAAATACATCCATGTGCATTTGCATTTAGATTGCTTGTTGGTTTGATTTAGGATAGTGCATCTAGTGTGTGCTCTGTGCTCTATGTTGAAAGAATCTCATTTTTCTTTCCTTAGTAGCTAGGATTTTCATTGCAAAAAGAAGATTAAACGATTGTTTATCATCTTAGATTACATTTTAGGAATTGTATATCTACATCACGCGGTGAACCTAAAAGGAAAACTTCTTAAGAAAGATCAACTGTAAAATAAATTCAATGAACATAAAAACGATTTGGAACCTAACGCACAACATTTTGAAGTCTAGGCTAGAGACGTATTCCGACATCATAAAGCCTGGTAACTATCGCTTTCATTGCTAGTTGGGTGATTCCTCCTCTTTGAGATGACAAGTGCTAGTACGAACTTGTGCTCCCACATACCGTCGAGTATATATTGGGAGACCACAATAGGCTATATCCTTTATCATTAGGAAGCCATGTTTGTCGCCCTATCGATCGCAATGCACTGAACACAACATTCGGGAAGATTGACTGTCATACCGTAAAAAGTATTCTGCATTTTTTTGAGTGGTTTGGTAATCCCTCTATCTAGATTTCCAGAGTAGTCTCTTTCATTCCTTTTCAGACTCCTTAAAGGAAAAGGTCCATCTGAGCACTTGTCACTTTGGGCTCATTAAAAATCGAAGGCGACTAGAGTCATCTTTTGTTTTTTATCAACTCTTAAAAATTGAAAAAACAAGTTGTGTCAAAGCGTCTAAAATTCATTTAATTCAGAATCTTTTTCCCCTTTTATTTTGAGTTGATCGAGTAATCCGCAATCATGGAAGAAATTCAATCGAAACCCCATCGTTCACAGAGACTTACGAGTCAACCGTATTTGACTCCGGAAACGAAACTATTCTGGACAAAGCGAACTCGTTTAACCAGATCAAATTCCCCTAGTTTGATTGGAACAAGTGTTTCGACATCCTCAAAGACTCCGGTTACTCCAAGCATTTCTGGTATCCCTACCTCCACAGAAGAAATTCCGCAGCCACAAAAGGACATTACAACTGATCCTAGTGTGATGGTAAACACTTCTATTCCCGAACCGGCTCCATCTACAGCTAATTCGAAAGGTGTTACTCCCCAAACATTAGTCACTGCGGAACCTATACCTTCTTCGGCACCAGAAATATTTTACGGACCGGACGACCTACCTCTTCCGCCTAGATTGATTGCCATAGAAGAGATTGTGGAGGATCCTCCATCTAACGCTCCATCGCAATTTGGAGCTGGGATCACCCTATATCCTTCTTTGTCAGAAGTTAGTCTCCCACCATCGGAAGTTCCTAAAGAATCACTGAGGAATCTTTTGGATAGACTAAATATGTTTGAACAACTGTCGACATCTAGGACTGTGTCATCCAACATAACAATGATAGAGCTTCCTGCTGCTACTCCGACAATGTTCACCGGCGTACCATCTGTCCCAACTAGCTCTCAATCACTTGATGGAGTCCATCCAGGGGCTATTTCGACAGTATGGACTATTCCCGTTTGTTCGTCCGGAATAATATCTAGAATCTCTTATGTTGAGTCTCAACAAATTGATCCTTCGCAGTGTTAATTTGGGCAATCCGGTCCCTAAAGGAAAATCATTCCTTTGAGCATTGGGTTACCACCATATGGAGTTCAGTACACCTTTTCATTGTCTCCCCCAGGAGAACAACCATACGAGAGTTCACAACAGAATTCAGGTTATGCTGGAATTACATCTAGCGATTGGGTGCTGGTACCACCTAAACAACCAAGAGTTGTATACTCAATGCAACAAAGTTTACCTGTGTCAAATATCCCCACTACGTCGGCTATTGTGATGGTGTCCCAAGTACAAGCGTTGCCTGTTGTATGCCAACCTCAGGTTTCTCAGTTCGTAATACAACAACCTCTTCTCCCTGCAATGCAACCACAATCATCGACTAGTGGAATGACCCAGGTTCAAACGGGGACCATTACCCCTCATCTTGGTCAAGCAGTCAGTACTGGGCAATAGCTCATGGCTTCACAACCATGGTTGGTACACTACCAACAACCGCAATTCCAACAAGCTTACCAAGGATCTGAGCAACAAATTTTTGCAAGTAATGGGCAGCCGTATATTCAAAACGGTCAACATCAATCATATCATAATGGTCATGCCCATCAACCTTACCAAAGTTACCAGCATCAAATGCATTATGCTGGTATGCAAAGGCCAACTGCTAAAGTAATTCCATCTTATCCTGGGCATGCTTCGCCGAGCCTGAATCAACAGTTGCCTTCCGTGGCGACTTTAGAGTTACCGGATCTAAATCGACTAACGAACGATCCAATTGCTTAAGCCCCTTGGTGGCCGGCGACTCCGCATAAACTTCCGTCAGATTTTCCTAAATTTAATGGAAATCCGGGTGAAGACCCGTTGAATCATGTGATGAAATTTCATTTGTGGTGTTCATCAAACACTCTCAACGATGATTCGATCAGAGGCTTTGCCTCTTTCAGCGAACGTTAACTGGTCCGGCAGCAAAATGGTATATCGAATTGCCTAGAGCTTCGTTTGATAACTTCAATACCCTAGCCACAACCTTTTTAACCCATTTTTAGTTACCCATAAGGTACGAAACAGGAACAGAGCTTCTTACCAATTTCAAACAAATGACGGCCACTCACATATCCGATCATATTCATGAGTGGCGACGTCGTCGTAGAATGGTAAAAACATATGTTCTTGATCATCTGTTTGCTGAATGGTTTATTAAGTCATTGTTACCTTCTATTACCGAAGATGTGGCAAAGGGAGGAGTCATCACTGAAGAGCAAGTTATTGCTCGTACACAATATCTAGACTTGGTCTATACTCAGTCTGGCACGCTCTACGATAAAATCCCTGATGCTCCTAGACCAGAATTTTCCATTCCTCCCCCTCCTAAATCAAACAAAGACTCTCATGCCAGCGATGGCATGATAGGTACGACTAGCACGAGAACCGTAAAGGCTACATCAAAGAAGGCCCGTGCGGTTTCAGGTCAAAATGAAAATGAAGCCTCGGAAGTAAATGTCGTGTCGACTAACAAAGGAAAAGAACCCAAGCAACCAGGAGGCAAGAAAAAAAGAAAGGGAAGAAGAAGAAACAAGAGAAGTCGTCTCCTGAAAAATCTTCTGCAAACCCTTCTGGAGATAGGAAACCAAGTCATCCATGCTTTATATGTGATGAGGATCATTGGCCGAAAGATTGTCCATATAAAGCTGAGCTTAGAAAATTCTTCAAGAGTTGAAAAACCTCAGCAGTATTGACTGATCTGTTTCTAAACCCAAGAACAAATCTGGTTGCTAGCGACAATGCTTCCCAGTCCAAAGTGCTAATGTTGTCTGTTTCGAAGTAGCTAAATGATGCTTTGATATTGACAAGGAATAAAGATTACGGGAATCCACAGATGTCGAACAACAAGGATAATGATGAACCTAGTAATTCGACAAAAACTTCAACTGAAGTTGTGCCACCCATCACTCCTAAATTAATGATAAAACCGCCAAAGGGAGTAGTACACAAATCGATGTTTAATCCTCGTGCCAGAGCAGCACAGCATTATAGTATAGTGGAGGATCTAGCCCAATCGCCGTCCGCTATGTCGACACTTGAGGTACTGCAAAATTTCCCCTCCCAAAAGAAGGCTTTATTATCAGGAATAGGTGGGATTGACCCAACAGATTCCAATCTTGTGTCCTTTAATCACAAAAGATATGACCCTCAGTTACCAGCTCAACTAGCTTTCCTTATTCAAGTGAGAGTCCTCAACAAAACTCTTCATTGAACAATTATTGATGAGGGGGCATCTACATGTATTATGTTGATGAGTTGGTGGAAAAATTTAGGATATTCACCCTTGTCGAGATCGTCAACAACATTAAAAGCATTTGATGGATGAACATACACCCCATATGGGATATTGAGTAACTTGCAAGTCGAACTAGGGGGAAAAACAGTAGAAATTGATGTTGAACTTATCGACGGAAACCTCGATTACAACATCCTACTGGGAAGGCCCTGGATATATGCTATGGCTGCCGTTGTGTCAACGTACTTCAAGAAGGTTGCATTTCCCTTCCAAGGAGGAATTACGGTCGTCGACCAACAAACTTTTCTCCCAAACAGTTCACAAGTTATGCGAAGCATTCCGATGATCCATGGAAGCCCTCATCTGCTTCAAAATATCGGAGTAGGCCCACTAAAAGACCCTACATTAATGGGGACTTTTCCCCTACTACCTCCAAGAAATCTGGCGGAAGTGGCAATGGTGGGAACCTGCAATATGGTATCTTCTATTCAAAAGATATCCGAAAACGATATTAACTTGGATCATCTCTAGGCATTGCCTCCAAGCCCAATAGAACTATTGTAGCAATCAATGTTTTCGGCATGGGAGGCAAACCCAAATGAACGCTCATCAAGCATTTGGATAGATAGGTCTAAAAAATATGGCACCTCTTCAGATCCTTGGTCGCATGTACATTCTACAGACAAAGGAATCATTCAATCAATGATGATAGGAGAGGCACCATGGGAAGATTATCACCATCGTTCCCATCTTCCGGATTACCACGAAGATTATTCCAGCGACCATAATCATCCTTCAGTTTTTTATTTTCTATCAAATACTGTAATATGGTGGATTCCGAGGATGGTTCTTATATCGTGTCGACCTCGTTAAAAAATGAAACAAGGAGTAATGAGGATAGTTCTTTAATAGTGTCAACCTCATTAAAAAATGAAACAAATCCCTTTCCAAATAGAATCTTTGATTACGATCTCATCTTTCAAAGATCTCAAAGGTAAACCTTCATTCCAACCACCGAGTTGAATGCAATGAAGCTTGGGGGGCATGCACCTCGATTTGCGTTATTATGCTGGGGGCATGCAAACTTATAACAAGCATAGTTTTTTGTTTCAAGCTTGTGCAAACATGAAACCGAATCTGAGCATATGTTGTTGCGTGGTTCAAGCTCATTAAAAAATAAACCAGGCCACGAGTAGTGTTACCACAGGGTTCAAGCTCGTTAAAAAATAAACCCGCCATGAGCAGTTTTATGCGAAGTTCAAGCTCGTTAAAAATTAAACCTAAGAAATGAGCAAATGTTTCCCCCATAGTTTAAGATCATTTAAAAAATGAACCAATCTTCGGTAAATAACCATTGTGAATGCATTATCATCAGCTTTTTGAGCCTTGGTCATGTTCTCATCATCACCTCCACTCTATTTTTGGCCAATCATATGCCTCCATTTGATTGTTTACCCTTTTTGAGGAATATCTGCGACGAGTGATCTTGTTAGTCATCCTTGTGACACTACCGTGATTGGAAAATTCCAAACCTTACCTGGAATTAGTTGCTACTCGAAATTATCGCTCGTTCCTCAGAAAACAAGTCTCCTTTAAGCTCTTTTCATCTGACTCATAAAATATGAAAAAATTGCCGAGCGATTGGTCTCTCCAGCTCATTAAAGCTACCGGAAGTGCTATCCCTCCTCTAGATTTTAATCGTTTTGGACCTGAGGGATTATTACACAAAAGATCGAGCGCTTGTCTTGTTTGGCTCGTTAAAACTATCAAAAGTTCATCCCTTTCGTATTATTTTATACTTTTTCAGACTTAAGGGATTATATGACGAAAAAGGATTATTGGAGTTTCCTTACCGTCCCTTTTCAGACTCTCTAAAATTGAAAAAGGACCGAGTTATCATTGTCGTTAAACTCGTTAAAATCAATAGTGACAAACTTGTCCATATAGATGAGAACGAGTTTCACTGTCGCTAGGCTCGTTAAACATAGCGACGGGTTCGCCCGAAGGGCGAATTATAGAACGAGCATATGTTATCCTCCTCAAGCTTGATAAAAATAAAGAGGTATTGGTCAGCAATGACTGTGGAAAATTGAGAAGAAAACTTGAAGAAACTTTATTGATAGCAAGTCGCTCTTGAACATGACACTTTCACTCCACGTCCGAGTCAGGTTGGGTTATTTTGTTCACCGGTCATATTGCCATTGGTCCATCGTACCATCCATCTTTGGGGTTAACGCTACCAATCCATTTCAGTGTCGCCGGTATGTTCAAGGGAAGTCGCTCAGAGAATTCACCTGTGTCTCATCTGCTGCAATACATTCACGCTCCATTCTTTCATGACCGCCACCCTGAACCCTGTATCATCAGATCATTTTCACCTCCAAAATCATTTGCTCTGTTCCGTGTTGTAGATGTGGGATTCATTAATGCCCTCCTACGACGAGTCGCTTCTTGTCGACATCAGCTCATTATCCAAGAAGTCGACCTAGGAACAACCGTTTCAGTACTTTGAAGCTTGCATGCCTCAATGGAAAGTTTCTCACTTCCGGCGACAAGTTTACATCAATGGCATTCGACCGAAAGATTTTACGTTGTGTTCGAAACCAAGTCCCTTTTTCACACCACGTGAATTGTATTATCGTACCTTCAGGGTCATCATCATTATCGATGATTCCTCTCGCACCTGTTAACATCTTACATCATTGGTTGGTAATTAGGCAATGTCTTTCCATGTTCGACTCTAGAACATCTTTCACATGGATCGACTTGTACCCCGAGTGAAGATTGAACGAGTTTGAAGACCCTAGATCTAGTTTCATCCATCTGGATTGCGATATATTGAAGGAAATAAAGACATCAAATGTACATCATTACCGAATAGATGATCATCCAAATCAAAGGATGATGGCTCCATCTGAATCATCAGTCTGCTACACAGACGATTGTTTGTCCTATGTACATGAAAATGAATTTATAAAGCTGAGCATGGGAATGCCCGCCTCAGCTAGATCATGAAAAATATTATGAAGATAATGTATTGTATTGTATCTTATTACAGGTTGCCTTCCAGCTCGAAAAAACTTCGGATCCTCATGATAAAGCATTTCACCCGACATCAAAAGATTAACGACCTCATGCTTTAGGGGGCAACTGTTATAGACATTTTTGGGCACTACAACCCCAATCATACATGTCCATAAACCAAGGGCTTCTAAGTACATAAAAGTGTTGCTTCACACCCTAAAGGAACAAGGTCAGCTAATTACATCATCTCCCAGAAGTTCTCCATGGAAAACTGCTTAGAACTGGTCAAAACTGGACCATACAGACTACTCAGCACTAAGGGTGCAATGCATCACACCTACTACACATGGGAGGTGTGATGCATACTGAAAAGTCCTTCTACAGGGTGCAATGAGCGAGAATAGACAAGTGGCAGAGACAGTTTTCTAAGTGGATGATCAAGGAATCTTCTAGAAACTTCTCATATGACACTTGCCTCTCAGAATTTGCCTAAGGATGAGTAAGAGATCAATGAAATATCCAAGTGGAACCAAGAACTATCAGTGGAATGACATTAATCAAAAACCCAGAGCTGACTCACACCTCTACAAATATCTATATATGGATCTCTCATCCTAGAGATACAGGGGTTGGAGGCTGGAACCTTGTATCTTGTAAGGAAGTGTTGTTGGTTTCCTAGTGCAATATCATAGTGTTGAGTGATCTAAGCTTTTCATGAGGTGAAGAAGGGATTTCATGCTGGTAGGATGACGTTGGGTCAGAACAATTGGTTGTAATCCTCTTTGCTATTCTTGATATTAATAAAGCTATTCAAGTTTTCCTCCACATTCTTGTATGTTAGATAATATATGCATTTGTGTGGTCAATATATATCTGGTCCTATATTGTTTATGATTGTATATCTCTGTTCTTCGATAGTATTATGCTACTTTGATTCCACAGGTGCTCTTTGAAGCTAGGTAAGCGAAGAAGGAGTGGCAAAGATCTGTCAGAAGGGAGAGGAACCAAGCAAGGAACCAAGCGCAAGACTGAGGTTGGTGTCCTTCGTTCCCCTCTTATCTATTTCTCATAAAGGAAAGTGAAAGTAGTTTTAGTTTGTTTGTTTCTAAGATAGCTACCCGTCTTAGGGGGACTAGCAGCTCCGAGTGGACACTAGATTTCCAGATAACACCTCTTTCCTAGATTACCCTTTTTAATTTATTTTTTATTTTTAAGTTCTAAAATTTATTTCCCACGATAACATGTCTTACCTATTTAGTTCTCCTTAGCCTCATTATGCCTTATTAATGGTAAATTTTAATTGAAGCTCAAATAATTCACCTCCCCTTCTTTTTGTTTTTTGAGAAAAGGTCATCGTGGCAGAAGCGTTGTGCTTACCTCACATATCCCCTTCACAGTCTGACACTAAAGGGTCACCACAAGGAGTCCATCCTGAGATTCCAGAGTCACTTGAAGGTCAAGGTTTTGAACTTGGAATTGTCTCGAGTATTCAACCCCTTGCTTCTCATCCTCCACCTCAAGAGTCATTGTCGTCATCTCAGGAATCTAACCTAGAAAGTCTTGAGGTTCCTCAATAGTTCTTGTTGTTTCCCCCGAATTTGCTCTACAATCCTTTGGTGATATCTCCTCGACGCCCATATAGTCCATTTGGTAATCCCGATGTACCTTTGGAACTTTCTCCTCATTCATCATGGATTCCTCCTCACTAATTGTTTCCACCCATGGCATTAGAAGGTGAGATTCCAACCTCTCCTCGAGATCCTCCTCCGAACATCTCAGCCACCCATTATTACTCCTGGTATTGGTGATGAATCTGAATATCACTTTCTTCCTTAAGGATTTCCCTATGTGTCATCTCCTCATATGGGGAGTGGGCCAACTCCACCACCTGAAAGTAGTGAACCTTTATTCCATCCAGGTTATACCTCTCTTGGTCATTTGGTTTCAGGTACTCCAACCCATCTTCGCTTTATTGTCATCTAGTGTTATGCCTACCACTGGCCTGTTTGTTTCAGACGTGGCTTCCCAAGTTCCTATTCAAACTATGATTTCTTTGGTTCCTCTTCAACCTTTAGTCATGGTTGGGATAGTTAATGTCCCTATAGGTTCTTCAACTCCTCTTTCGACCTCTATAGTGGTTACACCTCCTCCATTGATTGGCCAATATGTACCATTCCCTATCCCACCTCATGGGGGACAACCACCTCCTCCATATGTACCTCTTGTCTCTAGTGGAAACTATGTGAGTGGATATCAAACTCATGTTATGGGAGCAATTTAAACTATTTGTAGCATTCCATCTGGATCTAGTCAAATTCCTTATCACCAGCCTCTTTTGGTAGAAATACCTTACCAACAGCCATACCCTCCTTATGGTTCGCAACAACCTCAAAATCCACCTTCCAATCAATAGGCAAGATCCCAAATGCAGTCTAGTCATAATCCCTCATTTGGGTCATCTCGTCAGTTTCAGTCTACTTCTGTAACTTATCGTTTAGGAGATGGTAATCCATTGCATCAAGAAACCTATCAATATTAGCAAGGAACCTATCAAATTCCACAAGGAACCTATCACCAACAAGGACATTTCTTACAACAAGGACCTTACGTGCAACAAGGGTCTTATAAACAACCATTGTAGTAGCAAGGGCAGCCATTGCAGTAGCAAGGTCAACCATTGCAAAAGCAAGGTCAACCCTTGTATCAATAGGGTCAACCATTGTAGCGGCAAGGTCAACCATTGTAGTAGAAATGCTAACCATTGTATCAGCAAGGTCAATCATTGCATCAACAGCCCTATACTCAATACTCCTGACATGCTGCTTATCCCCCTTATGGTTCTCAACGACCAGTGTCAAGTCAACATAAAAAAAAAAATTGGGTCAAAATGCGCCTTTATGGGGACAAAATCAACCTTTGTATGGTCAAATTCCTCTCGGTGGGGGTAGTATCAAAATCCCTATGGTCAACATCTAACACTATGGGGGAAAAATCTGTACCAACAAGCTTGGAATCATCAATCTGGATTGTATCAAAGGCCTTTCATGCCTTTTAATACTCAATTGTCGTTTTTAGCTACATTGGAGTTACCAGATGTGTCGAGGCTCATAAACGATCCAATACTTCATTCACCGTATCAGCTTCCAGTTCATACCAAAATTCCTAGCAATTGTCCAAAATTCGAAGGGAAGTTTGGAGAAGACCCCCAAGCTCATGTCATGATTACCATTTATGGTGTTCATCCAACTCTTGGGTCGATGATTCCATTCGATTGCGCCTTTTCCAATGAACGCTAATAGGTGTTGCAACCAAATGGTACATCAAGTTACCTCGAGGTGCCTTTCAAGATTTCAACAATTTGGCTATGGCTTTTCTTACTCACTTCCAGCTACCAGTTCAATATGAAACTGGGACTCATCTCCTAACATCTTTGAAACACACAACTGCTACCCACATCTTTGATCACATCCATGAATGGAGACGTTGGTGTCGTCTTATTAAGTTCTAAATCCCTGATGAGGTTTTAACTAAATGGTTTACTAAGTCATTCGTTAATCAAATCACCAAAGACATAGTTATGGGTGGTTGTGTGACTGAAGAATAAGCCATCGGCCATGCTCAATATCTAGATTTGGTATATTTGCAATCTGGAATGCTTTATGATCTCTTTCCTGATGCTCCACAACCTTCAATTGATCTGGCATCTTCTAAACCTGTGGAGACACCACCCATTGATGATATCATTGGGTCAGTAGCTCAAACTCCTAGTAATGCTTCTTCTGTTTCTACGAACATAAATTTGTTCTAGCTACTGCACCTTCTCCTTCTTCGAATACTCCCAAAAATCCTAGTAAAACTTCTGAGGTGAATGTTTTCCAATCTACTGCAACACAAAAAGCCTCCAAAGGGAAAAATAAGGGTAACGGTAAGGCTAAATCTGATACCCCTAAGGAGGATTCTCCTAAACCGTCTGTTGAAGATGCAACCAAATGCAAGCTGAAATATCCTTGTCTTATATGTGATGAAGATCACTATACCAAGGATTGAACCCATTGCGCTGAGGTTAGTCATATACTAAAAGGCACCCTAGGGACACCGACTTTCTTAAAATAACCATTTCCGTCACAACAAACCTCACTAGTAGATCAACCTCAATCCTCTAAATCTTCAGGCTCTCAAGTTTTTATGAGTGGTAAGACACCTATCTCTGTTTCTACTCAACCAAAATATTATCAAACTCCTACCAAAGAGGTTGTGGGAAATGATGCCACTAATACGCCTTCTACTTCCACTCTGCCCAATTCTAGTCCTCTTCATATTGAATGACCTAGTAATGATTCCATTATCCAACCACCTCCCAAAGGTGTTCTTTGGAAGTCATCGTATAATTCGAATGTGCAAGATTCTCAATATTATAATATTGTGGAAGATTTAGCTCAAACACCTTTGCCGATGTTAGCTTTGGAAGTCCTCTAGACTTTCCCGTCGCAAATAAAAGCATTTCTATCTGCCATAGGAGGGATTAATCCTACATATTCAAATCTGATTACTTTTGACCTCGAAAACTGCGTTCCTCGTCTCCCACGTCAACTTTCCTTATCGATACAATTTATTATAAAAGGGAATGTTATTCATCATATTGTTATTGATGAGGGTGTTTCTACTTGCATCATGTCCCTTTCGTGTTGGAAAGTTATCAACTCTCCACCTCTCAACCAGTCCCCTAATACATTGGAAGCTTTCGATGGTAGAGGTTCTTGTCCATATGATATTCTCAATGACTTGCCAATTCAATTGGAAGGAAAAATTGTTAACGTGGAAGTAGAAGTTGTCGATGCCAATCTGAATTGCAATCCTCTACTTGGTCATATTTGGACCCATGCAATGTTTTGTGTGGTCTCTACCCTATTTTGTGTGCTATGTTTTACTCATCAAGTGAAAATAGTCACCGTCACTCAGCTTGCCTTTTTCTCTTCGAACTCCTCAAATGGCAATGTGCCATATGTTGGGAATACGATATCCCTTACTAAAGTGTTGGGGTGGGTATTTTCAAAGACTCTTCCCTTATGGGAATTTTTTCCCTTCCACCTCCAAACACTGCTTCAATTAACATGGTCTCGACTTGTCGCGATCCTTGGGTCATTCCCCATCCTAATCAAATTGACAGTTTTGGCGATGTTATGTCGCTTAGCCCCATAGAGAAAGCATATTAGGCTATTGTTTCAGCTTCTGCGACAACTTTTGAAATTCATGATCATTTCAGTATGAGTCTAGACACATATTTGCAATCTCCCTGACTTGATTCTTGGGATTTTCCAGATCCTTTGAATGAGACATTTCCAACTGATGAGAGCATCATAGAAGTTATGTAGCTTGAAGAAACTCCATGGAATGATGTCCATCATCGTTCCTCGTTTCTCCCAAGCCTTGGTGAGATTTCTTCTTGTCTAGAAACCCTTGTTGCCGATGTACCGACTCATCCTCTTCAAACACCTATTTTGGTTCATGAAGTGCTGTCCAAAGGAAACATGGGGAACATTTTGGCTACCTTTCCCAATGACAACTCAGCCTAGCCTGAGGTTATCAAAATCTTTCAATTGGGGGCATATTTTTCTCATGATGAGCTTAAGATTTTTGTGTCCTCCTTCATGATATTTTCTCACTGAGTTTTTTCCGTTCACCCATTATCGCAATGGGGTATTAATCCTTTGACTTGTAACCCTCACTCGCCCAAGGGGCATGGAGGCATTGTCATTTGCATCTAGCATTCCACTAATTGGCTGAGTCGATGCTTACACGTCATGCCAACATTGAAACTACGGTTTTACTCTCTCTTGATCGATTACCCGAGTCCTGAAATGGGCTCCATTTGAAACTTTGTACATGTGATTTCATGTAAATACTTTGTACACTAGTGTGATTCATTAGTGTGCAGTCGGTTTGGGTGTGTTTTTTTACTTTTGCAATTGTGTTTTCCTTTTCTTACCATGTGTTCTACTTGGTTTGCAGATGTCATCGAACCTTTATGTTGGTTTTGTTGATGGTTCTTTTCGTAGTACACGGAATCTATCTTCCACCACATGGGAAATCTATGACCCTAATGGTGAGTTAGTGAATTTATAAGGCATACGTTTCGGTTGTACTACTAATAACATTGCCGAATATAGTGTGGTTATCAAGCTTTTGTTAGAAGCTATTTCTTTTGGCATTAGAGAGTTAGTCATTAATCTTTATTCACAGCTCATTGTACTACAAATTAACAGACAATATTCAGTTAGAAACCCTCAGATTTTGAGAATGTACTTTCGAGTTCGTCTCTTGGAACGAGACTTTCATTATATCACTTATCAACATAATCCGAGATGTTTGAACACATTAATAGATACAATGGCTAATCATGTATTAGATAGACATCTGCGACATATGTAAAACAAAAACCATCACATAGTAGGAACAATAAGTAGGAAAACTTGTATAAGTGTGGAAAATAAAAACTAGAGACGGTTATCCACCAACGTGGTGCTCATAATAGCACGAAACATATCTGATGACTTGGTTCAGCAACTGACGTAGTCTAGCGGTCACCCCTACAGTATGCCTTTGATATCGCAGTGGCACCTCATCAATAGATGTGTATTCTAGAATGCCTCTTGTCAAGACTTCCAGGTTACGTTCCACCTCTATGATCGGGTCAGCTCCCTCCTCATACGGAGAATTATCTATCTAATGTGCCACTCGCTTGGCTATTGGAGAAACCCTTGGAGGTATCTCTAGTCCAACACTTGCAAAAATCACAAGTATCAAATCTCATTACACATAAAAAAAATAAAAAAATAAAAAAAACCTTCAAAAAATTTAATAATATTTTTTACCTGCATCAGTCCACTGTGTACCAAGTGGAAGTGGAAGGTCAAGATTTCCCCGGAAATCCATGCCTGAGTTCACCCAATCATTTACCATGATTAGTTTTTTTTGCTTCCATCCAAAAAAATTTGGGGGAAATGACATTCGCTGACCACCTCCTTGTCGAGGCATTAGCTCACCCCACCTCAACAATTTTCGATCTTTGGGTGCTAGTGCATCCACTTCTATCCACTGATATCGAAACAATGGTACATGTTCCAAGAAGAACATCACTGGGATGGATCCATAGCTGAACTATTTCAACTTTCCTGACTTGCATTTCGTGAGTTGGCTCTTCATGTTGACCAACAATCCCTCACACCAATTAAAAACTATGGGACTTAGAAAAACAATGGCGTACTGGAAATGAGACCTTTTTGCTTCATGCAAAGCCTGAGCCCTAGTTACTCGGGCCATGATGTGGAGAATTGTTCTTAGAGAGGGATTAGTGATGGTCTTTATGTCTATCTTCTCACTATGAGTTTTTCGAGTGCCTAGGCAATGTCTCGTAATCAACATATCTGTACTTTCCCCTCTAGTACAAGAATCAGGCATCTGAATCTGTTGCCCCTTCTAGAAAAAGCTGTAATAAATAGATGTTTGCGACATCTATCTCAAGTTCTTGGTCCCCAATCATAAACAGTTAACGATCCACATCCCACCAACTAATCAAATGTTGCAGTAACTCAACCTGGATTCTAATCCCAAGAATCTGGAAGAATTTCAGTAACCCACATTCTCGAAGGGCAACAATGTAATTTGGGTCCTGGGCTGCTTGATGGTCTTCAGCTTCATGTCCTCTTTATTTCCATTCGATCACCATTTTTGGTTGATTAACCTGTGGAACATCCATAAAACAACATTTCATGAGTTTCTATGGCAACAAATCTAGAAACAAATCATTAAACATGGAGGATTTTCCAAAAATTTCGCAACTCTGCGCCAGCGCGTCTGTTTGTATATTTTTCTGCGCTTAGAGCACGCTACCACAGTCGACCATAGGGTTAGCAACGTGGGTCTGATGGGTAAAACCTGCGTTGATCGCCCTCAACATAAAATTTTGTTAAGCCCTCCTTACAGCTTAATCTATGGATGAAAATGCATGAAATTACAACTAAATTGAAGGGAGGAGACAAATTTCTTACCTGCATCAAACGACTTGATGAATGGTATCTGGGATTGATCGTACTCCTTGCCTAAAGATCGAGGTAAAATAGGGTAAAAATTCTCTTTGATTTTCAAAATGGTAAAATGGTAAAAATGATTTACTTTTTTGAGCTTTTATAAGTTTTAAAATTACATTTTTACCAAATTAGGGCATATTTCACTTATATTTTAATATTTTTCCTCGAAATGGGTAATGTGTCTTTCACTTGTGGAACAATAGGTCATAGATACTTGGTGACGGTCATTAATTATGAATGATTCAACCAGTTTTATTTTATCACTTTTTCAGACTCGTCAAAAATAAATGAAAAAGAGACCCCCTAAAGTCATCTTTAAGGTCTTTTCTGACTCTCGAAACATGAAAATATCATCAAGTACTTGTCATTTTGAACTTGTTAAAGTAAATGAAATGATGTCTACTCAATATAAGTTTAACCCTTTTCCGGACTGAGATAGACTATTGTACGAAAAAGGAATACCTTAGTCGAACATGGCTAAGCGGTTCTCTTGGATATTGTTTTCTAACTTTTTGGATTCAAGAGATGATTTACGAAAAGGGACCTTTTGAGTTTTCTTTTTCACCTCCTTTTCAAAATCTCTAAACATGAAAAAGATGCCGAGTTACCCCTCCATCGGACTTGTAAAACCTAAACGACGTAGGACTTGTCATCATGACGAGACCGAGTTTCTCCTTCCTAGACTCATTAAACTTATTAGGATGGATTCATCCGAAGGATGAACTTATATGACAAGAATATGCTATCCCCTTCAAGCTTGCAATAAAAAATAATTGGGTACTCACTAGAAATAGTGGGGGGGAGTGAAAGCGAACATCTCTTGTATTTTGTGTAAAGGCAGCATGTCACTCTTGAACATGACACTTATATGTTGCTCGTGTCGGGTTTGGGTTATCCTCACTTCATCACTTGCCTTCCTGGGTTTGGGAAATCCATTTTGCCTCTCATCTAATTATAATGCATTGTCATCATGGCCTCTGATACTATGTTGAGTCAAATGTTGCCAAACTCCAGAGTCGTGTCGTTGATATGCTAAAGAGAAGTCCTATCTATAGTTTTTACCGTTTATGCATTGTCTCAGTTGCTGCCACAATCCTGAATCAAACTTACCTACCCTACTATATCCTTTGTTTCATTTCGATGATGTCGGATAAATTATGGCCCTCCTTTGATGGACCACTTCCTGTCGACTTCAGCTCATTATCCAGGAAGATGAATAGAAACTCCCTTCCATTACCTTGGAGCTTGCATGCCTCAATGGCAAGTTCTTCGCATTTTATGATAGGTTCATATCATTTGCCTTCGATTGAATGATTCTACGGGTGTTCGACTTTTAGCTTAATGTTGTAGCCGCTACAACCACCCTCCAAAATTTTTCCTTAGCTTCATTTTGGAGCCCCCCTTCAACCCTTCATAGCAGCTTGTCTTGCTTGATCAGGTTCACAAGCTTCAATGTCTTTCTTTCACAAGGAAACCTGTCTATCATAGCTTGATCCATTCCCATCATAGGTTGTTCACCAGGACTTGGTCCAACTAGAGGTTGAGCATCTTCCTCAAGAAAATTGTGCATTTCTGGAGGGAAAACAACCTTCCCTCTAGAAATTGTGCAATCCTGTCATGCGCCCTGCTAGGCTCCATGATTGCACAATCCTGCCAATCAACACTCCTAGCAGGAATTGCATAATTTTCCCTAGCAGGGCTACTCAGCCCAGAATTTGTGCAAATCTGGGCAACAGTCAATTGCTCTTCCCAGAAATTGTGTAAATCTCTTGGGCATCCAACCCAGCTCCCAGCCAAAAATGCGCATTTTTCTCCAGCAGTCGAGTAGTCTCTTGCATGTGCAATTGAGTTGACTGGTTCCCCTTAGGACCGAGAAAAATTGACTTGCATGCATGGGTTGCTTCTCCCAAGGTAGCATGCCAAGGCATCCCTTGTTTCAGGGATCTATGTTTAGGAGTTGGAGGTTACATGCAAGGATAATTTCAGAAACTTCCCACCAATTGTTGCTTCCCTAGATTTGTGGCATGCACGTCACAACCGCTATGTTATCAAAACTCATCAACCAAACGTTGCAGAGCTCATTCCTCACATAAACCTTGCAGCTCTAACATCCCACATCACATCTAGGAGCAGTCGACACATTCATTTTAGCTGTTTTGGGGTAAGACCGCTTCCCATGCCTTGTGTTTCATTTCTGTTGCTTTTGATGTTTTCGCTTGTATGAGTATTTTTTTCTTGATTTATTTGAATGTCTGCTGTCATTTACATGTATATTAGCTTTTCCTAGCATCGTTTTAGTTTTCTTCAACATCTCACTGTTGTCGCATGCATGAAACTATTTTACGTGAACGTTCATTGATTTGGAAACTCGCCTCACCCACATGCATGTCGTTCCATTTTCTGAATTTGTCATTCACCATTTACATGCATGATCATTCACTTATTCTTACACTCAGTATCAACATGCATTCGCACTCACATTCACTTTCAGTTTCCCATCGGCAAGTCTGGCCAACCTCAGCCCGGACTCTGCATCACCAAGAGCCTCACCAAGACAACATCGTGCAATCCTGAGAAGGAAGCCTCTACCTTCCTCCCCAAAAATGTGCATTTCTGCCTAGCAGTTGTTCCCCAGGCCTGTTTTGTGCAATCCTAAGGGATAGTGACTGTTGGCCAAGAAAATTGCGCAATGCAGTCACTGAGCCTACAGCCATTGCCAACTAAGATTGTGCATTGTGAAATCCCAGCATTCAGCAACCAAACTGGACTATGCATTGCACAGTTCCAGCAGTCAGTCAATCTCCTAGCAGCCCAAACTACGCCTTGTGCAGTCTTGGCAGTCGGTCTCTAGACCTCCCGGCTGAATGTGTGCAACCTTCATGATCAGTCACACAGGTATGTTGCAAGTCAGTTCTCAAGTACTTTTTGGTTTTCGACTGACAAATTTCTTGCCATGAGTGTTGCCATGTCCCTGGGTATTGCATGTGCTCATCTGCCTCTCAGCAGTGCAAGTATAATGGTTTCCAAGAAAGCAAAGTCGAAGACATCGTTCAAAGCACACCTAGAGATGCAGTCAATCAAGTGTCTATGAGCTTGCCTACTCACGGAGACATCAAGTTGTTCATAGACAAGGACATCAAGATATGATAGCAGCAACATCACAGCAAGCAACTTCATGAATAGCAGTTGAAGGCAACTTACCGAATGCATCAAACGCAGCGAATGTAGCGAATGTAAGAAGAACGTTGTTGACAACACAAAGGTGAGACAAAGTTGCAAGATCAAGCAGATCCACTGATAATGAAAGAAACTTTGGAGACTCAAGCTATGAGGTGACGATGTGACATGAAGGCCACATGAAGAAAGAGAATGGAACAAAGAAGGAGTTGCATGTGTTGAAGCAGCAACTCAAGGAAGAACATGAAGTTGCATAGATCAGGAACAATAGTGGGTGCAATGTGAACAGCAGTGAGTGCAACATGAATGAGTTGCAGCATGATCAGGAACAATAGTGGGTGAAATGTACACTCATGAATGAAACTACGCCAATACAAGTTAAATATCCATCCCAGCAGCTATAACAGAGCAAACATGGTGAGCAGTGTTGTTGTTCACATGCAAGGGACTCACCAAGGCGAATACAAGAAGCAAGTTCAACTGGAATTGAACATGTACTTTGGCAAGTTAATGTGCATGACCACTAGCACACACTTGAAGATCAGCATGGACACTATGCGTCAGTTTGTTTTCGGTTCAACCGCACCAAGAATACTATGTGCATGTTAGAAGACGAGTTGGATGAAGGGGCCGAACTAATGCATCGGTTGCAACGGAGGCAAGAGTTCGCTTCAACAAGATGTCACCATGAGGTGCATGCACACCATCACAGATGACCAATCTTGGCATCAGCTCACCACTTTCACCATCACAAGCATGTCAAAGAGTTGGTCTCATCACAGCAAACCAGGTGTCAATGATGTCTTGCAAGGCTTGCTCAAGCCATGTTGTCTCACATGAGTACAAGTGCATTGTAGTGTTGAGTCACATCAAGCGTAAGTCAAGTGTCAATAGTTGGATGTAATAGTCATAGAGTAGGTGAACAGTCATGAGGGTAGTTGAAATGTCACAAACGGGAATGTCAAGGATCACCTCACCCTTTACTATAAATAGTCCCTCATAACTCATTGTAGAGGCTTTTGGTCAGCCAAGCTTCTGATAAGACTATTCTTAGAAAGAGCTTGGAGAGTATTGTAACGTGCCTTGGCTTCTCCACTGCATAGAGCTAGTTCATCTCTTTGGAGGAGCAGGCGGATGTGGCTGTAACATTCCACTGTAGGGGCTAGCAGGTTTACATGGATGTATTGTATGATTAGAACTTACACTTCTTTATATAAAGAGCCAACACTTTTTCACACATGTATTTTATCTGTTGTAAGACTGATCTTTAACACTTGTAATGCATGTTGCTTTAACCTGTGTTCTACATCTGAACTAATTCATTTGTTGTAATGCATAATCTATTAATGGAAATGTGTTGTATATGTTGTCCTGTCTGTGTCGACTACTCTGCCGGACATCAGACAAACCTTTCACATGAACCTTGTTGTAACAACTGTTGCACTCGTTCAAACTGATCTATGAGTGTTGTACATGTTATCTTACCTTGTATGTTGTGACTACCGCATCTGAGTGGACTGCTCCGCTGGAAGCTGTGTACCTCATGTGTGTTGTGTGTTCCTAGCCGAGTTGGGACTGATCCCTCTCAACCTAGAACTCACCTTCACCCCTCATCTCAACCCACCTATGTTAGAACCTCTCATGCACCTTCCTTGACTCACTGTAGCAGCCACAACCTTGCTACTGAAAAAGTTATCTTAATTGCCACTATGCGATATTGCGGTCAAGGCATTACCTTACGACCCGCTGCTAGGACTCCTACACCAAACAGTATGAGGTCTAATTGGGACTTCTTATCGAGGAGATCCACTTACATGTAGGCGAGTCCATCACTGTCAACATTTTGGTGCTAGAAGGAGGGCGATATGACAAGATGAGTCCTCGCATCTGTTTTGAATCTCTACACATTTATCATGACTAACTACCAAGTTGCTCTTCCAGAATGTATGTCATATGGAAACAATTTCATCATCCCGACAAATCTCTCAAATAACTTGTCTCATAAAACATTTGATGGTGGAGGCTACATAGCCTTGGTAAGGCATGCAGTCGCCGTTGTAGGCTCATGCGAAAGACATGGATTCTTTTAAGAATACATGAGCTACGCAGTGTTCATCTACACGCTTTGAGGGCACCCAAGGCACTGGTGTGATATGCTGCCCGAAAAATCCATTCATTCTCTTGCTCATCTGGTTGCAGAGATAGACTATGCTTTCAATCACTTTGACTGTCAAGAACTCAACAAAGAAATTATGAAATTACATAAAACACCCGTTGAATCCGTTGAACAGTTTTACATGTGCTTTTGTAATCTTGCATATTGATTCCCAAAAGATGATATTGATTGGGAATTTATTGATGGAAGATTTGAGTATCTTCTTCACATATCTGAACCCCGCTCAGCACACTTCGGTGATGGAGCTATGCAATCACATGCAGGCACAGTTGCTGTCACAAGTGACTGTCCACCTTCACCTCATCAAACAGTGCCAGCACCATGGAGTGATGTGGGAGATCATACACACACCTCGG
The DNA here is from genome assembly GCA_000404065.3 of Pinus taeda. Taxonomy (NCBI): domain Eukaryota; kingdom Viridiplantae; phylum Streptophyta; class Pinopsida; order Pinales; family Pinaceae; genus Pinus; species Pinus taeda. The sequence goes on along the minus strand of APFE031120483.1, from coordinate 105,527 downwards.
TTGAACTGTCACATCCTCCCACCCCACCTGCTCTTAGTATTTGTGCAGATTTGGCTTGCAAGCTTGTTGGTTGTCACATGGACTCATTCCCTCGACCTCTGTCCTCGCATTCTTTTGATCCTCTGGATTGTATTATTTTGTTTTCTTCCATTCTAAACCCCTCACTTGCTGTGAACGAGGATCAAGCTGTCAACGAAGTTGGTGTTATGCAGCCAACCAACACCATCATTCATGATGAGTGTGTGCGGGAATCTAAAGAAGAGTCTGCGGTGAAGGGTGACTCCCTTCCAACCACGACTCATCCACCTCATCCTGACATCCCTTATGATTCTACCACTACTGATTTTCCCTATGAAAACTCATTTCTGGATGCTTCTACTTCCGATCATTCATAGGACACCTCGGATGTTAGTTTGTCATTACAGTGTGGAGAGGACACATCTTCCTCGGAAAATCCATTCAATCTGTCATTTATCTTTCTTGAAAACACATAGGGTGAACATATTTGCTTCTCATCTACCCCTTTTCTCGATTCATCAAATCACGAGTATGTCGACAAACATCCTAAATTTTCTGATTGGTTGTCGTGATCTATTCACTTCCTCATCCGATCACAGTTTGATTCAACCTATGTTAATCTATCCAAGACATTGGTCTACAGTGATCTATATGTCCATGAGGTCAAAACCCCCCAGACTGTTGAGGCACTTCAGCCTAAGCTGATGGTTATGTCAGGCCCTCGTTGTCCTGAGGTTGGTCTCACTTCCGATCAGGAAACTGTTGAAACACTCAAGGCTCCTCATCACTCTCTTCTTTGCACTAAATATCAACAAAACACCCAGATTTCACTTCCTCCACTCGAACTACATGATCCCATCACTCATGCATTGGACAAATCTTACACAACAAGCACACATGCACAACATGAGTGGTCTACCTTTCTCACATTTGCTTGCATGTCACAATGAAGAGAATGCATACACTCAACATTTGCACACAGTGTAGCACAACATCATGACAGCACCACAGAATGCATGTCATGCACTATCAATCATCTTTTTTCTGTGGTCACTTGTAAGCTCGGAGTGTCTTTGTCTTCATTGTTACATCTTTCTTGTTTGCTGGTTCGCATAGTTGTCTTGTTCGTGAACCTTTCCTTCACCAACATGGGTCAACCAATGCATCGATGGCTGCATTGGAAGTATCACTTCACGTGAGATGATCCACGCACTGTTATCTTAGGAATAGGAGTAGTGTCTGCTTTTGAGTTGTTTGCTTGTATTCTTGTTTTCTTGCTTTCTTTGTTTGTTTGTTTGTCTACTTGCTTGTTTGCTTACTTTCTTTGCTTTCACTTTTTCTTATGCTCTTGCTTTGCTTTGTTGTTTGTTAGTTCGCTTGTTTTGTTTCATAGGATAGTTTCACATGAAACCATATATGACTCTTGAAGCAAGTTGGGTAAAGTACAAGAGGCCATATGCTACTATCACTACTTGGTTATCTGTCATCCTCCCTCTATATGAAGAACTTGTTACTTTCAGTCCATGATACGTCAATGGAGAATGTGTACTATTTGAAGTGAACCTTGGTGAAAACATAATACTTGCACGCTAACTAGTGTCACCTACTCTAGTCAGTTGTTTTTGGGCTAACCCTTGTCAGCTCAGTCAAGTAGAGTAAGGTGAGAGGGAAAACCTCAGCAAGCACATCAGAGGTATAATAAACTACTTCTCTACAGGAACAACCTCTTATGCTCTCAATAAGTTGTGATCCCTCTTCTGCCTCTGAAATGAATAAGTGCTATGCACATTTATGAAGATGAAAATGAAAAAAATGAAAAAGTGAAAAAAGTTTGAAAAAAATGAAAATGAATAAGGCAAAAGAAGAGAAATGCTTCCTGTGCATAGAGGTGATGCAAGTAACTCTGCGAGGGTACTAACCAAGCTCGTTGGCAGCAGAGCCATGCTTATGTTCCTATGTGACTCCGTCAGGTTACTGTGTAGGTTTGCTGGCAGTGGAGCAACACTAGAGATGAAACCAAGACTCTGATGACTATACTGCTTATGCATCAATATTCTCCACGACCCCAATCAAAACAACTGTGTTGAATTGGCTTGGAATGTGTGTCAATTGACCAAGAGTTTGGCAGATGCTACATCTTATAATCAAGCTAGTGTGAAACCAAGAGGAGCTGAGAATTGACCAATACTTATGGAGGTGTTAGACTTGATTTTCACAAACAAGGTCCATTCAAAGAGCTGGATTTCTATTAGTGTGTTGCCAAGTGTTGTAGAGACTACAACCACCCTCCATAATTTTTCCTTAGATTCATTTTGGAGCCTCCCTTAAAACCTTCACAGCAACTTGTCTTGCTTCATCATGTTCACAAGCTTCAATGTCTTTCTTGCACAAAGGCAGCCTATCGATCATAGCTTGATCCATTCCCGTCACAAGCTGTTCACCTGGACTTGGTCCAGCTATAGGCTGAGCAGCTTCCCCAAAAAAATTATGCATCTCTAGGGGAAAACTAGCCTTCCCTCCAAAAATTGTGCAATCCTGTCTGGAAGCTTACTGGGCTCCAAGATTGCGCAATCCTTCCAGTCAACACTCGCAGCAAGAAAAGCACAATTTTCCCCAGCAATACTGCTCAGCCCATAATTTGCACAAATATGGGTAGCAGTTAGCTGCTCTACCCAGAAATTGTGCAAATCTCTCGGGCAGCCAGCCTAGCTCCCAGTTAGAAATGTGCATTTTTCTTCAGCAGTGGAGCAGTCTCTTGCATGTGCAGCTGAGTTGACCGGTTCCCCTTGGGACCGAAAAAAATTGACTTGCATGCATGGGTTGCTTCTCCCAAGGTAGCATGCAAAGGCATCCCTTGTTTCAAGGATCTATGTTTAGCACTTGGAGGTTACATGCAAGGATCATTTCAGAAACCTCCCACCAAGTGTCGATTCCCTAGATTTGTGACATGCACGTCACAACCTTGATGTTATCAAAACTCATCAACTAGATGCTACAAAGCTCATTCCTCACATCAACCTTGCAACTCTGACATCCCACATCACCTCTAGGAGCAGTCAACACATTCAGCTCAGTTGTTTTGGGGTAAGCTCGCTTCCCATGCCTTGTGTTGCATTTCTATTGTTTTTCATGTTTTCGCTTGTATGAGTATTTTTTTCTTGATTTATTTGAATGCCTTCTGTTGTTTACATGTATGTTAGCTTTTCCTAGCACCTTTTCAGTTTTCGTCAACATCTCACTTCTGTCGCATGCATGAAATTGTTTTCCATGAACAGTCGTCGATTCGATGACTCGCCTCACCCACATCTATGTCATTCCATTTTTTGAATATGTCATTCACCATTTTCATGCATGATAATTCACTTATGCTTACACTCAGTATCAACATGCATTCGCACTCACATTCACTTTTAGTTTCCCGTCGGCAAGTCTGGCCAACCTCGGCCCAAACTCTACCTCACCAAGATAGCATCGCACAATCCTGAGAAGGAAGGCTCTGCCTTCCTCCCTAGAAATGCAAATTTCTACCCAGCAGCTATTCCCCAGGCCTATTTTGTGCAATCCAGAGGGATAGTGACTGCTGGCCAAGAAAATTGTGCAATGCAGTCACTGAGCCTGTAGCCATTGCCAGCTGAGATTGCGCAGTGCACAATCCCAACAGTCAGTAGCCAGACTAAACTATGCATTGCGTAGTTCCAATAGTCAGTCAGTCTCCCTGTAGCCCATACTATGCCTTGTGTAGTCCTGGAAATCAATCTCCCGACCTCTCGGTCAAAAGTGTGCGACCTTCACAGTCAGTCACATGGGTATGTTGCAAGTCAGTTCTCAAGTAAATTTTGGTTTTCGAATGGAAAATTGCTTGCCATGAGTGTTTCCATATCCCCAGGTATTTCAGGTGCTCATCTGCCTCTCAACAGTGCAAGTATATTGGTTTCTAAGAAAGTAGAGTCTAAGACACCGTTCAAAGCACACCTAGAGATGCAGTCGATCAAGTGTCTATGAGCTTGCCTACTCACGAAGACATCAAGTTGTTTGTAGACAAGGACATCAAGATATGACAGAAGTAGCATCATGAATAGCAGCTGAAGGCATATTACCAAATTCAATGAACACAGTGAATGTAAGAGGAAAGTTGGTGACAAAACAGAGGCTGGACAAAGTTGCAAGATCACGCAGATCCACTGATAATGAAAGAAACTTTGGAGACTTAGGCTATGAGGTGACGGAGCAACATGAAGGTCAGGTGAAGACAGAGAATGGAACAAATAAGGAGTTGCATGTGTTGAAGCAACAACTCAAGGAAGAACATGAAGCTACACAGACAGATGAACGAGTTGCAGCAAGATCAGAAACAATAATGGAAGCAACCTGCACTCACGAATGAAACTGCGCCTGTACAAGTTAAAGATCCATCCCAGCAGCTAACACGAAATAAACATGGTGAGCAGTTTTTGTTGATCGCATTCAAGGGATCCAGCAACATGCATGTCATTGTGTGCACGCATGCAATCCAACCCATTGAACACACTCACCAAGGCGAAGACAAGAAGCAAGTCCAACTGGAACTGAACATGTACTTCAGCAAGTTGATGTGCATGACCACCAGAAAACACTTGAAGATCAACATATACACTATGCATCAGTGTGTTTATGGTTTAGCTTCACCAAGAATACCATGCACATGTTAGTAGACGAGTTGGATGAAGGGGCCGAACCAATGCACCGGTTGCAACGGAGGCAAGAGTTCGCTTCAGCAAGATGTCACCATGAGGTGCATGTAGGAATTTCCAGGGTAAGTTCCTCAAACAGAACACCAAAGGACACCGCTCATAAACAGATCAAATATCAATACACCAGTATTGTCGACATGGTTAAAACCCTCAAAGAGGGAAACAGTCCACGGCCTGAGCCAACGCGGCCACTTCAGGAAATTTATAAATAAAAGAATGAAAATTTACATAATCTTCTCTCATAAATGGTTACCCTACAAATGACCCTCCATGCTCTTTAAATAGAGATCATGGACCAATCGGGTGTTAAGCCACAGATCAAGTGTCGATAATACCAAGGAGAGAATGAACCATCGAATCACTAGATAACGTGACTATCATATTGTAAGTCACAAAATTACATAGTAAAGAAACACACTTTACCTAACTCTACACTAGACCAAGTTATACTTAACTATTTCCTATGTGTCGGAATATCCTAACATCCCCCCTTAAGAAAAACTTGGGATAGGATTGAAGGATGTACAATATGACACAATAGGAGAAGGAAGGAGGCATTAGAGCCTACCCCCCCTAGTGACAACTTCCTGAACTCCAACCAGAAATTGAAGTTTAGTAAACTTCGCCTCTGTGAGAGCCTTTGTAAAGATGTCTGCAACTTGATCATCTGTTGAAAAATATTGCACTTTAAGAACATAGTCAGGAATGAGCTTTCTGATGAAGTGCATGTTTAGTTCAATGTTTTTGTTACTGATGTTGGGCTGGTTCTTTGCATAGTTGAATGGCACTTTGATTATCACACGAAAGTATAGTTGGATGTTGCTACTAAAAGCCAAACTTTGACAGGATCTAACGAAGCCACAAGGCTTCCTTACTAGCTTCTACGGCACCACGATACTCTGCTTCTGCGGAAGAAAGATAAATGGCACTTTGTTTCTTGGAAGCCCATGTAATAGGTCCTGAACCAAGAGTGAACACATAACCTACAGTAGACTTCCGATCATTAGGGTCACCAGCCCAATCAGAATCAGTGAAACCAACCAATAGAGGAGATGCTTCTGCACTGTAATGAATCCCAAACTAAATTGTACCTCGAACATAACGAAATATTCTTTTAGCTGCTGCTTTCCAATCACTTTCATGTGGGTTTTGCATAAACCGAGCAATAAGGCCAACAACAAAGGAAAGGTGAGGACGAGTATGGGTTAGATACAAAAGTTTTCCTACAAGTTGACGGTATAAGCCTTAAGGTAGCATCAACTTCAGGGGAAGTACAAGTGACTGAAAGTTTGGCTCTAGACTAAAAGGGAGAAGGGGCTAGCTTACAGT
>APFE031120483.1:61809-98424 GCA_000404065.3 Pinus taeda | reverse complement strand
TAAGTGACCAAATCGCTCATGCCAAAGTTTTCTCACTTCATCATTATGAGCAACAAATACCGAGGGAATATTTGATGACCCAAAGTTGTGAAACTTATACAACCTTGTAGAAACATCAGCAATGCCAGTAGCTAAAATCTGTCTAAAATCCTTTAGGTCCTTAATTACAACATCGTGAGGTGAAAATTCAACGATTTTACCTTCACCTGAATGAGTTATCTGATATACAAATAGAAGGTTGTAGGATAAGGTTGGAACACATAATACATCATTGAATTGACCATTGTCTATATGAACAATTCCAGTCCCTACAACACTAAGAGATCTATCATCACCAACATATATTTTTGGTGTTACAATCATTTAAAGAAGAAAACATGGCTTTGTTTTTTGCCATGTGATAAGAAGCTCCAGAATCAATGAGCCACTCATGAGAATGAGAAGAAGAAGATACATTTAGTGCATATACAGACCAAGATGCTTGACAACCACATGCAGAAAGTGTTATTCCTGAAGATGAAGTTGAAGTTGTTGAGTGCTCCAAATGGATGTTATGCTTCTTCATTGTTGCTTCCAAGGATTCCATCTTCTTAAAGCATTTGGATTCTAAGTGGCCATCTCGATTACAAAAGTGGCAATGTCTATCAGTCTTCTTCCCTTTATTTTTATTTGCCTTATCATTTTGTTGAAATGATTTTTCATTCTGAGACTGAAGTGGCTTAGGACCCTTGTTTGGTTTAGGACCATTCTTTTTAGGATATGGCTTCTTAGGATTCTTTGAATTTGGTTGCTGCTGGGCGGCTAAGGCTTTCTTAGAAGAGTTTCCAAGATTAATAAGACCAAGATGTAAGAGTTTTTCTTGTTCTCTTATTAAAGAATCACAAAAGGCATAAAAGGAAGGGGGCTTGTAGTCTTGTCCTTGAGAAATGAAGGCTTCTCTTGTAGAATGGAAGGTGGAAACAAACACAGAGTAAGCTGGTCCCAACTTAGTAAGAATGGAATAGATAAGGTTACCATGTTATTACTTAACCTTAACACCTTCCAAGAGAAGTCTAAGGGTCTTGAACTTGGACAAAAAATCTTTAATGGAAGCAAAATTATTAGGGTCCAATATAAGCAACTCATTTTCGAGTTGATGGGCTCAAGTTCATTTTTAATTCCAAAAACTTTAGTGATATGTTTCATTACTTCATTAGGAGTATCAAGTTCTGCGATATGGAATCTAAGGTCTGGAGAAATAAACATCCCTATCAACCCACGTGCTTGATCTTGCCTATTTTCCCACTTGGTTGCCTTATCTTCATCTTTTTGTTTGGTTTCTTAGCCTGAGGCTATTCTGTAAAGACCTTTACTTCTAAGTAAATCCACAATGTAGGACCAGCATTGGAAGTAGTTGGTGCTATCAAGAATAACTTGGCATGGACTTTCCATTTTAATAGAAACTGAAGCTATAGATTCTAAAACTAAGTGTTCCAATGGAAAGATCTTGGAAAATTAGGCTGATTAAAAAAAAAACAGCGTTGAAAACGGCTTCCGAATGAAGTCATGGATTTTTGAAGAAAAGTTGTTGAAGATGCCGAAAAAGTGCAGGAATGTGCAGAAATGAATGATAATGTTATATTTGAAAAAAAATCCACCCCCTTTTCAAACTTAATCTAATTAGCTCAACAAAAAGAAAGACTTGAACTCAAGACCTCTACTCCCTTAAAGTAGCTTTGGACCAAGTGAGCTAGTTTAAAAGGTTAGTAATTTTTGGAAAAGAGGAAGGGTTTTTTTTTAGTCACTAAAGCTTTGGGGTGCATGCTTACTTGAGAAAGCTCTTTTTTGCCTACAAAAAAAAAAAACACAAAACCCAACATGGACATACAACTAAAACAAACCTTACATCTTGAAGTTAGCTTTAGCCGGAAACTAAATATTTTCCTCAATGTTTCTGATTTTCTGAGCTCACACTAAGGCGTGGAGGAAAAGAGCATACGCATGAGAAAAATCCTTCCTTTCTATTTCTGATTTGCCAGATCGCACAGAGTCACAGGGCAAAGAGCATACGCAGAAATGAAAGGTATAGATCCGGTAATAAAAAAGAACAAAGAGATAAATAAATCGAAATAAACAAAGAGAAAATAACTAAAAACTGCAAATAAACATTGTATACCTCCAAATCTTAAAAATGACGTCGCTAGGGCTACCAGAAACCTTTTCGCATCAAATGAAAGGGGTTCCTCACTGGAACAGATGCTCCTAACACAATAGAGCAATCCTCTTTCCCGAAAGCAGTCAGTAACAGTAGATCTAGGAAACGGCAGTCGGATGCAGTTCTACCAGCTTCAGATTTGAATCACCAACGAATGCGACCCTCAAATAGCTCTGATACCATGTAGGAATTTACAGGGTAAGTTCCTCAGACAGAACACCAAAGGACACCACTCATAAACAGATCATAGATTAATACACCAGTATTGTTGACGTGGTTAAAACCCTCAAAGAGGGAAACAGTCCGCGGTCAGAGCCAACGTGGCCACTTTAGGAAATTTATTAATAAAAGAATGAAAATTTACATAAGCTTCTCTCATAAATGGTTACCCTACAAATGACCCTCCATGCTCTTTAAATAGAGATCATTGACCAGTCGGGTGTTAAGCCATGGATCAAGTGTCGGTAATACCGAGGAGAGAATGAACCATCAAATCACTACATATCATGAACGTCAGATTGTAAGTTACAAAAGTACATAGTAAAGAAACACACTTTACCTAACTCTACACTAGACTAAGTTATACTTAACTATTTCCTATATGTCGGAATATCCTAACAGTGCATGCACACCATCACGGACGACCAAGCTTGGCATCAGCTCACCACTTTCACCATCACAATCATGTCAAAGATTTGGTCTCATCACATCGGACCGAGTGTCAGTGATGTCTTGCAAGGCTTGCTCAAGCTATGTTGTCTCACATGAGTACATGTGCATTGTAATGTTGAGTCATGTCAAGTGTAAGTCAAGTGTCAATAGCTGGATGTAATAGTCATAGAGTAGGTGAAGAGTCATGAGGGTAGTTGAACTGTCACAAAAGGGAATGTCAAGGGTCACCCCACCCTTTGCTATAAATAGTCCCTCATAACTCATTTTAGAGGCTTTTAGTCAGCCAAGCTTCTGATAAGACTATTCTTAGAAAGAGCTTGGAGAGTATTGTAATGCGCCTTGGCTTCTCCACTACACAGAGCTAGTTCATCTCTTTGGAGGAGAAGGCGGATGTGGTTGTAACATTCCACCATTGGGGCTAGCAGTTTTACATGGATGTATTGTATGAGTGGAACTTACACTTCTTTATATAAAGAGCCAACACATTTTCACACATGTATGATCATTTCTATTTATATGGTTGCGTCCATACAGGGCATCCATGCACATGATCCATTCTATTTGTATGGTTGCGCCCAAACCATAGATTCATGTATTATTATATTTCTATTAATGTATCACTAAGCATGTTTATATCAGAGATGTCAGATATGTATATGTATATGCTTGATTTGTATGTCTCCTAATTGTGCTTTTCGGTCCTTGCCTTGACTTGTAAATCATTTCACCTATCACTCCCTATTCTATCTTCATGCTTTAGGGGGCATCCATTACACAACATTTTGTCACACTTCATGTTCCACATCCTGAAGTGCCAAAATGTTGACAACTTTGATGTGTAATCATCATGAAACACATACTAAAACATCCCTAAAGAATGGAAAAAAACTGCCCTGAGTCAATTCTAGAGAAGGTTGACTGAAACCCTAAATTTCAAGACCAACGCTCTTTCCTCCACTGCTTTCTAATGTTTATAGCAGGTTGCAGTTCTTTGACCTAGCACTTCCAACGTGGCTTTTGATATGAAATCTTGCACTGAACCTCTTTTGGCAGGTTTTCTCAAAATGGAGGAGAAGCTTCGTATGCTAGAAACTTCAAGAAACAGTGAGCTGGATGTTGTTGGGTAGAGATATGGTCAAGCTCTCCCATTTGGAGCTCTTTATCCTACCTTTAAGGGCTTTCCCCTTGAGATGTGGACGTTCCTCCTTCTTTTATGGATCCCTAGCTCCCTCTCCCTTCCTATAAATCAAATCCCTTCATCCCCAGATGGTTGGTCATTTATTGCCTACATTCCTATGCTGAGATTATGCCCAAATGTTGCCCATCTAACTTGGAGAAGGAGCTCATGAATAGTTTTGGCTTGGACTTGGACATCCACCAAAAGGAGGTCTCCAACATTGGTGCAATGGTTGTATGCTTCCCTTTTTTAATTCATTAATATATACATCTGATGTTCACTTTCCATAAATCTCTAAATATGTATGCATTTAGCTTGATACTCCTTGATCTATCGAGTAGTTTATGTTTGATATATACAATCTATGTTCTTATATCTTGTATTGTCCTTTGATCTCTCTTGTAGGTACTTGTACATAAGGAACAAGTAAGGAGTGAGCCTCGAAGCTAAGGGATCGGAGTCATCATTAAAGGATTGAGCAATTAGCATCAAAGTGAGGTAGGTTTCTCTCTCTCTCTCTGCATTTTTAAACATAAGCTAGGAAATTTTGTATTAGTTTGTTCAGTTTGTTGCTAGACCCACTCATTGGGCTAGAGAGATCGCCTCTGTCCGAAAAGGGGATATATCTTCACAACACCTGGTGATGGGTCTTGTTCTAGACTCGAAACGTCAATTGAAAATGATCACTTTGGATAAAACTCTAAAAGAAAATTCTTCAAATTTTGACCAGCACATAAACTTGCAAACAAGGAATGTAGAAATTAGGTTGTAGATTCAAAACTGCTCATGAAATTTATTAAATCACAAGACTAGAAGCTACTCTACTGATCTACAAACATTAATTCACAATCTAGAACACAAATCATAGACATGAAAAAGGAAACATCACACAAGCACAAATATTTATCTAAGGTAAAACAATTGCTCAAAACCCGTTCCTATCTATATTTCATTAATCAAAGAATAGAGATGAATGCATATGCTTTCTCAAGCCTAAGCACAGCCTACAAGTGTATAGTCTATCTATCTTTCTAGATAACTAAATCTGGCCAACGCTTAGCCAATTTTCAAGCCCTCCAAGCTCTTATTTCCTTGCATTGTTCCTTAAGGAATTAGGCCCCTATTAATTAGGAAATTCCCTCAATTGGATTGCGCAATTCCTCTAGGCTCTTCCTATAACTGCATGCACCACATGTACACATTAGAATAGTCTGATAGCACATTTCCTTGGAATCTCCGAATTCTCTGCATGCATGAGCTAATTTAGGTTGATTGATCAATTATATGGATGATCACTGTGTGGTTGAAGTCACACTTCCACAACTTGACCTTCCACTAGTTCCTCCAACAGTTATAACTAGTTTAACTAACCAGAACTCAAGTTAACTGAATTAAATTGCTATAGCTGAAATTAACTCAACCTAGGCTCCTAAAATTTAGGAATCATTACACACAATTGAACTTCATTCCCCTAACTCGAATTAACTGAGCTAGACTCATATTTTTTAGGAATCAACTTAAGCAAACTAAACTTCAACTCGTTAACTCAAATTGAATGTTCTTAATTGAGTGACAAGAGAAATGTCACCTCAGTTAACTCCTCCATGTTTTTTGATGATGTGAAATTTCGAATTTTCTCAAATTGATTAAGGAAAAATAAAAATTGAAACTTTCTTGTTGCATTTTTAACACTCCCTGTTAAACATACATGGGAGCAAGAACAATATGAATGATAATCAGGAGAGTACAATTTTTATTAACAAGAGATATACATTTATAGTACATTATGTGACCGTTGGGTTTCACATCCCAAGGTCTCTTGGACTCCTTTTGTCCATTCGGCTTCCACACCAACCCATTGAGGATTAGGTGTCCAACATTCCCCCCCTTAATCCGAAGGGTTATGTATGAGTCCAAGAAGAGAGCTGTAATACAAAATGTGCAAAAAGGCATGGCAGCACTAGGCTGAATGTGCTCTATGAAATGTTGGTATAAAGGGCGGTGGTTTAAGGATGACCACCAACACTAGAACACTTAGTGCAGTTCCTAGAACTCTTCCAAAACTGGCAAGAAGCTAAATTCTTCTGCTAGAGGAAGTGCTCCTATTGTTTTGAAGAGGGAAACCTTCAACCAATAAAGGGAGGTCTCACCCCGCATAAAAGGGAGAACTTCAACCTGAAAAGGGAAGTCTCAACCTGTGATGGTTTAAGGATGACCAACAAATCTGGAATGCTTAATACAATTCCTGGAACTCTTCCAAAACTGGCAAGAAGCTGGTGTCTTCTGCTAGAGGAAGTGTTCTCAATTTTGTTCCTGGAATTCTTCCAAAGTTGGCAAGAAGCTGGTATTTTCTGCTAGAGGAAGTGTTCCAGATTGCCAATTGAAGTCATGTTCACGGGCATCTTTGTCTCTGGCTACAACTCTGAAACCGGTGTCACAGGTTGTGGCTCAGGCTCGCTTGATGTGGCTTTGAAGCTTGTAGATGACCATCATTTCCCCCCCTGTCAGATACAAGATGAGATGATGGAGAAAACTCAACTGCAAGATTGTTTAATACTCTGGAACAAGTTCTGACATGCGTTTGGAATATCTTCTTGGTTGTTGATGCCCATTTCCAAGAAGCAATCCATCCAAGATGAATCTTTGTTCTTGCAAGACGTTTGTTTCTGAAGCATCTGTGTGAAGAATGACTAGTTTTATGACAGTGCTTACATGGATGAAGATCAAAACAGTGATCTTTCAAATGGCCAACTCGGTCACAATGTTGGCATTTCACACTCTGTTGTTGTTATTGTTGTGGAAGAGGGGAAAAGTCTGGAACAGCTGAAGCTGAACTGTCATGAGGAGCAGGTGAACTGTCATGAATGAATCCAGCACTCTGAAACTGAATGGGCTTTGAGTAGTCTGGAATATGAAAGGACACGTCCTTGTCATATCCAAGACAGTTATGTGCTGTTGTGGACAAGTTGTTCCCAAGGTCTGATGATGGGCTTGGGAAAGTGCAGACTGAGTTTCTGCATCTACATGACAACTCTGCTTTATTTGAATGAACTGTAACATTATTGACTTCTGTTGATGGGTGGTTGTCTCAAGTTTGGACAAAAACAGGTTCAGAATGATGTCTATTTTGATGTAGCTCTTCTGCTGTAGCTTGATTCAAGCTGTAAAAAAATCAATCTTTTCCTGTGCATTTTGTAGACATGTCTGAATTTCTGAGAGGAAAATCCTTTTGATTTTGACTGTATTATCCATAGTAAGAGTATTAGATTTTCCACTAACTCAATATTGCACCAATGGAGCCATTTTAACCTCAAAAAATAGTAAAACAATGAGGAAAAGATGGACACCAATTTCTCTTTTATATAAACTTATGGCAACAACTTCAAATCAATCAGCTTGCAATAGATTCAACACACAAAGAATGGTGATATCTGGAAAACAGACTCATTCAAAAATGAATTTTCTTCAATTCACCTGAGAATTTAATTTCCAACAAAGCTACAAGCAATTTAGGCCTCAAAAAGATATTTTCTTGTACTAGCCTTGAATCCAAGGGAACTTGTCCTGGCAACAACTTCAATCTAGTTCAATAACAATCTCTGATATGAAAAACCTTTAAGAAAATACACCAATTCGATCTACAAAGGATAGTCTTGGCTTGAAAAAATTTCCACTGAACTCCTAGATAATGCCAAATTACTGCAACTTTAAAGAATATAAATAGTCCCCAATTCTTATGAACATTGAACTCTATCATTCCCAAAAATTCCCCAGCATAATCACTTTCAAAGTAGAAATGATGGCTATCAAAAGGCAATACCCTTGTGGATTATCTTCCTTTTGAATGCAAGTATTGAAATTAATAAAAGAATTATTTGAAGTACCTCTAACCCTTCTTCAGATATATCCAAGTCAGGAGACAAACAAACTGCTGAAGATTCACACACCAATGGCTCTTTTATAGGGCATGGATGTTTTAAATCATATTTAAAAATACAAACTAAAAATTGCAGGCAGCTCGGTGTTTTAAATTTCTTCAGAAAGCTTAATAATAGTTGGAACAAGGAATGATTTGCATATTTTCTGCATGTTGGGCATCTTTCACATATTCCAGACCATGCAACCTTGAATGCCCAGATGATTTTTTTCTCAAAAACAAATTGGGTTTCAGAGAATTTAACCGATGCAAATGTCGCAAAATATCACGGTTTCCTCTGCTTGGTAGAAATAGAACAAGAAGTTGAAGTCTTAAAGTCGAAGAAAAAATATGCAACTTTGATTTGTAACTCAAATGGGCAACCTTGGGATCTTGATGGGCTCGACACTAAACAGCGTTTGGATTCTGAATTCTCAGATACATCAGATTATGATGAAGAGTCAGAGTCAAGAGTAAATAATGATGAAGAATGGAGTCCATCTCAGATTGCAAGAGTATGTCTCTCCATGGGAGACTTTTGAGGCTCAAAGTCCCAGGCGTCGCAATCTCGGATATCTAGAAAGAACCGTGGAAACACTGTATGAATATCTCACCCGCAGTGTTAATATCTCTCATAAATGATAAAATCTGAATAATTCTCATCCATGATTGGAATAGTCGAGAAAATATCGAACAAATCTCGCTCTTCAATGTACCTATTTACAGATGAAAAATGGAAAAATGTGCAGCATTGATAACAAGCTTACTATTTGTTGAAGATTTTACAACCTTTGCTTGGCGAAAATTGAGATTGAAAGCTCTGTAATTTTAGGATACTCTTCCAGCCACTTACGCAGTTCCTTCCCTTTGATACGCAGTTCCTTCCAATTCTACTATGGCCTTCTGAATAGGTTCAGGCATAAAATAGTGTCACAAAGCACTTTTAAACTCTCCAGACCATTGTGCCAGCCACGTTGTGTGTGACTGCTGTGTTGTTGGCAGAATTTACAGACTTCCACTGTTCAGCAATGAAACAAAATATGGAACAGTGTTAAGGAATGTTCAACGACACCTGCAAGGAGCTACGCTGAACAATATCATGGGCAGCGTGTTGGGAAGGAGGTTCGATATGGAACAGCGTTTAATATGGGACAACGTTTAATACCAAGATAGCACGCTGAGGTTTCAAGCAGCGCTTCTGTCTGGACAGTATGGACAGATGCGCAACGCTGGAAAGGAATATGGCAGAGGCAGGTTATTTCAGGACAGAGAGGAACAAGGCAGAGGAATATGGCAGAGAATGAGAGCGTAGGTACAACAGATAGAACACAGGTCCGTATAAAAGGAATATGGCAGACATGGGTTAGAGATGTCAGTCAGCAGCGGATTTCAGGCAGAAAATTCTCAGGAGGTAGTGCATGCAGTGTCAGGAGCAGCTAATTATATGGAGGAGCAGACACCAGCAGCGGTATTAACAGGTTGCAGCTAAAATTTAGCTTAATAAATATTCATGACAAAATATTCATGAAGTTTATGGCAGAAATAAACTGCACAGAGAGGCCACAAAACAAATGGCTCAAATTAATTATGCAGGGCAGGAATACGCCTGCTCTGATACCATGTTAAACACACATGGGAGCAAGAACAATATGAATGATAATCAAGAGAGTACAATTTTTATTAACAAGAGATATACATTTATAGTACATTATGTGACCATTGGGTTTCACATCCCAAGGTCTCTTGGACTCCTTTTGTCCATTCGGCTTCCACACCAACCCATTGAGGATTAGGTGTCCAACACTCCCTCTTATTAAAAAAGGGGATTATAAATCACCCTTATCCTGCACCTATGGAATGTACTACATGCAGCACCTCTCACTATTGTTTTTGCTACTATAACATCTAAAACTGAGAAGCATCCAAAAAATATTGAAGCAACTATGTCTGCAACTATCTACTAAGAAAATTGTATTGTTGTTGACTCTGCTACTGAGCCTCATGCTCTGTTGTCAACACTCCTCTGAACTCCTCAGTATCTAACTAACACTAATCCTCCTACTATTGAATACTATGGGCCCCTATAGAAAGGTAATGATCCATGAGGAGAATGCCTTAATGGACCTTGCCAAAATTTGTGCCACTCTTGGACTAGGGCTTCACATTGCCCCACCTCACACTTGAAGGTATGTCTGCATTCGCTCCCTCTACCCACTTGGCTTGAACTATCCCCTTACTGGAGGTATTTTCTTTAGTGGATTTTTCCACACTTCCTCCTCTCTGAATATCCATTTTTGGTTGTTCCACGACTTCCTGAGTTTTCTTTTGAGGCTGCATGTTGAGAGGTCTAGCATGCTCCTTCTCAACCACCATATCTCTAGTCTCTTCCTTGCTCCTCAAGGATTTACATGCATCTTCTACCTCAAGTGCATACATGTTATTGACTTGAGCACCAATCTATTTCACCTTCCATGTGGCTATGTGTCTCAAGAATGCTTTCTCTTTGCTAAAGATCACATCATAACCACAGTCTTCCAAAAATGCAACAAAGATGAGATTTTTCTTTAGTCCTGGAATGAAAATGACATCCTTAAGTCTAAGAGGGGAGCCTGACTCCCTTTGAAAGGTGACTATACCAATCCTAGTGGTGTTGTACCTTCGATCATATCCAAACTCAATGTTCATCTGGAGATCTTTCTCCTCCAAGTCACTGAAAAATTCTTTATTCCCCATCATGTGGAACGAGGCACCACTATCCAAATACCATAGGATCCCCTTCACTCAGTTGAATATGCATGCAATGAAGGTAAATTCAAGCTCGAACAGTGAAGCCAAAGCTTCACTTGCTTCTACTACTACAAGTTCATTCTTTCTTGCCTTCTTGTGTGGACAGTTCATGGCATAGTGCCTGAATTCATGACAATTGAAACACTTAATTTTGGACAAGTCTTTATTCTTGACCCCTTGACTGGATTCAACCTCACCTTGGGACTTATTTCCTTTGGCCTTCATTCCTTTGTTGACTAATTGAAAGTCCTCTTCCTCTTCTTTGGATGAGGTCTCATCTATGGTATCCCACCTCATTTCCTCATGCACCAAGTTAGACCATAAGCACTCCCAACTCAGTAGTTTCTCCCTCCCATTCACCAAATCTTGATAGTTATGCCAGCACTTGGAAAGGCCTAGAAGGGCTAGAGCTACCAACTCTTCCTCAGGGACATTAACACTGACCCCACCAATTTCATTACGACACTGTGTAAACTTGTTCAGATATTGTAGAATTGTGTCATTCTTCTGCATCTTTATACTTTGAAGTTTATCCTTGAGCGCTAGCTTCTTGTGGTTGCTACTATTCTTGAACAACTCTTTCAGTGCTTTCCACACCGTGAACGAAGTTTCTTTTTTTGGAGATTTGAGAAAATATGATCCCCTACTCCCTCCAATATGATTCTCCTTGCCTTGGCCACATATTTCTTCCACTGAGAAAGGTTATGAGCATCAGATTCTTGAGGTTTTGCAACATTTGTCTTGATGTATGCTAGAAACCCATTGTCATCCAATACTGCCTCCATGTGGTCCTTCCATGCAACAAAATTATAGGTGCCTTCAAAGGAATACTCTAGCCTTAGTCCATTAAAATCCATCTTCTCAGTCTTAAAGAAAACCTACAACACTAATCTGCAAATTCAAACCTCTGAGACCCAACTTCAAATTTCTTATTCTATTATGAATCCAAATCTGATACAATGTAGAAATTAGTTTGTAGATTTGAAACTTCTCATGAAATTTACTAAATCACAAGACTCGAAGCTACTTTACTACTTTGAGAACATTAATTAACAATCTAGAACAAAAATCATAGACAGGAAAAAGGAAACGTCATACATGCACAAAGATTTATCTAGGGGAAAGCAACTACTCAAAACCCCTTCCTATTTTTATTGCATTAATCAAAGAATAGAGATGAATACATATGCTTTCTCAAGCCTAAGCACAACCTGCAAGTGTATAGTATATCTATCTGCCTGTCTGACTAACGTTGGCCAACACTTAACCAAATTTCAATCCCTCCAAGATCATATTTCCTTGCATTGTTTGTTGAGGAATTAGGCCTCGATAAATTAGGAAATTCCTCTGATTGGATTATGAAATTCCTCCAGACTCTTCCTCTGACTACATGCACCACCTATACACATTGGAATAGTCTACCACTTATAGTACAATGCCTTGGAATCTCCATCTCACTGAGTAACTCGAATTATTTGCATGCATGAGACAATTTAGGTTGATTGATTAGTTATATGGATGATCACTGAGTGTGGTTGAAGTCACACTTCCAAAACTTGACCTTCCATTAGTTCCTTCAACAGTTAGAACTAATTTAACTCACCATAGCTCAATTTAATTGAATTAAATTGCTACAATTGAAATTAACTCAACCTAGGCTCCTAAAATTTAGGAATCATTGCACACAACTAAAATTCATGCCGCTAACTTGAATTAACTGAGCTAGACTCCTATTTCTTAGGAATCAACTCAAGCAAACTGAACTTGAACTCATTAACTCAAATTGAGTGTTCTTAACTAAGTGACAAGAACTATGTCACCTCAATTAACTCCTCTAAGTTATCTACTGATGTGGAATTTCGAATCTCCTCAATTTAGTTAAGGAAAAATCAAAATTGAGACTTTCTTGATGCTTTTTCAACAAGGAGTTTTAAAATTGTCAGCTAGTTTGGTATATGCGTTGTGTTATAGTTGACTTAATCAATTGGCCCAAGAAAGGTGATGGATTTTTGTGTGAAGAGAAGGGTTTATTTCATCAAAAATAGTTTCTATCCAAGGGCTTATAGGTCTACAACAATAAGTTACAACCGCTTATTACAAGGCAAACAAGCCCTTGTTCAAGGGGATTTTGGCCTCTAAAGGTATATTTACCATTCCCTCTTTGGTTTTCTTGCTTAATAAAGTTAATTGATTATTATTTGAAGCATAAAATCCCTCCCAAGCTTGCTAGGATTGAAAAACAACAAGAAATAAAAGTTGGGTTTTCACGCTAGTGGGGATTTTACCCAAAAATCTAGTAGTGTTTTCCATATTTTCATATCTTTTGAAATACTTGATGTTCTGAGGTGCTTGTAGGATCATTATAAATTTATTCATATTACTAACACCTCCAACCCATAGCCAAGTTTTATTTTCTCATTTTTAGGCTCTTGGGTGTTCATGAAGTGGGCCCTAACTTGCTAGTCTTGCATATTTTTTATAGAAAATCATACTTATAGATAAATAAAAACAATAATAAAACATTACTTACAAACATACACTAAGGCTCGAATTAAGGGTAGCCATCTCCTAAGTGGTAAGAGTTGTCTTACACTTAATTTGTTGCATTTATGAGGCTTATTTCACAATTGTATTGAGTATTTTGATTTCTGGTCTACAATTTACTATTGTAAAATATAATTTTTTGATTTGAAATCATCTAACCTAACTCTTGTACCTCATCATCTAAAAGGGATTTATAAGCACTAGCCTAGATCCATCTAACTCTGGATCTATCATGCGTCGAGAGGGATCAAATCGCTCTAGGTGCAAACTTTCTTTTTGGAGTGTGGAATTTGAGGAAAGGTTTGCACCTTGAGGGCTTTGATCCCTCTTGGCACATGATAGATCTGGAGTTAGATGGATCCAAGTTGGTTGTAGTTGAGGGCAACAATGACACATTTTTACATTATCATTATTATGTATATGTTTGAGATAAACTTCGTACTTTGAAATTTACATTATGTTTTCTTTGTTTGACATGACTATATCATTCTCTTCTTTAATTTTGTTTTTGTTGCTTGCCTTGAATGGTTTGTACATCTGTTCTTGGATGCTTTGAGTGGTTTGTGTGTTTATGGGTTTGGATTTGGATCGTAATGTTTGTGAATGTTATAATTGTTGTGTTATATTTCTATATGTGTATGTAATTGTTTGTTAGTAATTAGTTGGTGATGAAGAAGGGAGACAATCTTGTCAATAGTTTGTACGAGAATTGATACTTCACATATATTTCATTTAATTTTTGGTATCACAACTTTTTACAATTAATAATTCTTAATAGTGTCCCTCCAGGTATTACTAAATATCTTTTGAAGAGTATTTTTAATAATTTATTGCATCAAGATTACTCTTGAAGTCATTTGTTTCATTGCTAATGTTTGAACTAATTTATTTCCTTCAAAATATTTTGATGATTTTTATTTTTATCTATAGTTTGTTTTGCAAAAGTCAAGAAATAATGCAATTTTGATTTTTTTTTAATGAGTGGTCAGATTTACGAAATCTTTACACTATTTGTTAGTTTTTTCATCTTTTCATATAGATTATATGAAAAGGATTGTTGAGATTGTAAACCATTCAATTCTTTAACTCGAACTATTGTAGTAAACATCATACCTTGTCTCTATTGCTCTCCAATATTAATAGGTTGAATTACTATAACAAAAAAACCAATGAAAATTGTCAATCATTTTTTTGTTCTACACTGAAATCAATACACATTGTTAATCCAATCACTTTAAGTTAATGTAACATTATACATTAAGTTACATCAAATAAAAAATCATCATCTACACTGAAATCAATGCATCTAATGCACACAATTAAATAATATTAGAAAACATCTACATTGAAATCAATGAATCTAATGCAAGCAATCAAATAAGATTAGAAATCAACATCTACACTGTTGTCACTCACTGCTTCACAAGTTATCAGTTGCCTCAAGTGCCAAACCGCGGTGAATTTAAAGCCATTTTTCAGGCCGCCAAAGCTATCAGAGCCAAATTGGTCCCTCTCCACTACGTAGTTCTCGGAAAGAGATTTCCGGTGGTATATAGAAGTCCAAAAAAGGGTTCCCGGATCACAAGTTAAACCCATTTGAATAATCCCTTTGGAAAGACTCATAAAACCCAAAAATGGCTAAGTGTTGAAGAAAAATCGCAATTGGGACTTGGGAGGAAGAACGTATCGCAATCGGCGGATTGGCGGGGTCTAGGCAAAACATCTTATCAATGGATTATCGGCACCGAAGGCCAATATTATAGTCCTGCAGTCCCGCATTATTGCATTTTAGTCGGGTGGTGTATTTATCGCAATAAGCAAATCAACGGGTCAAGGCACCGCATTATCACATATCGGCGATGGTTTAAGTCCTGAATCAGGAGAGAAGGCCAATTTGCGATGATAATGTTGGAGGCTCAAGGAGAGCCAATTTCTGAAATACAAAGGAAAAGGCCACCAAACTATGGGTTGGGTCGCTCCATCTCTCCCTCCACGTGACGCAATCCCACATTATCGCATATCGGCAAGGTTTGAGTCCCGAAACAGCGAAGGGGTGGGGGGGGGGGCAATATTGCGATATGGACCAAAATCGTCGGGGAGAGCTGATCTCCAAAATACAAAGAAAGCATGGAAAAATTGGCTCGGCCGACCTCTTTCTCTCTCCTCTAGGAGGCCACATGGCGGCTTCTAATTGGTCCTCGAAGTTGATGTGGCGAATGACGCTAGTGATGATGTGGCAAGTATGGAAGATGATGTGGAAGGGGGCATGTGACACTCACTTTTACCATTTTCAAGGATCTTATGGGGTTGTTTCCATCTTCCATGTGGCACCACTCATAGGGTGACACGTGGCAATGATGATGTCAGCAGTTTTATCGATGGTTCTTGGTTTTGGGCTTATCGATGATTGCGATGCGATAAGGAAGGGCCCTGAATGCGATATTCCATGAGATGCAGTTTATAAAAGTTTCGGGTCCAGGAAATTGGTCGATGCATCATTTTGTGTGATAAAAGGAAAAAGCCCCTCTGCGCAGTTATTGAGACCCTAGTGCTGAAAGGGTCAGGCCCTGGTTCTAGCCCCCTGGTCTTATATGGAGCTTTTATTGAAAAGGGTTGTAATAAGGGGCGAAAGAGTAAATGAAGATGGTTCATGACCATGCATTTGTTTTCTACACCATAAGACAATCAAAGTACTGATAAGACTATACATAGAGCTTTAAAGGATGGATGAGTCGGCAACTAGGTGTTTAAGGAGGAGTATTGGCACATTTAAGGAAGGACGGCCTGCAACACGACTCTATAAGTCAGTTCCAAAGGCATTTTAAGACTGAAATGACTTAAGTTGGTTGAAGCATCAAGGAACTGCCTCAAATAGCCGAAAAAAACAATGACAGTAGATAACGTGGCTCAATTCAAGGCCTCCATTGAAAGAACAAAGAGGCACCTCCTCCTTCCTTTCTCTATCCTTTTTCTCTGTGTATTAATGTTTGATTTCTTCAAGAAAGGGAATAGATCTCGTTGTAATGTTTTTGGGGCAGTAGAGCCTATCACATAGCTAAGACAACTCGTCTAGCATGACAGTTGGGGCTTGGGCTTAGATCTTTTTATGTAAACTATAATGGCAGTTCCCCTCTCTTCTTATAAAACAGGGGGAAAATATTAGAAGGGGGGGTTCTGGTTTTGGGGGGTTGCATAGATTCTTAGACCCACGAGGGCTGATATTTGTGAGGTCGATTTGGGCTCAATTTGTTGTATTCATGGGAGGTGCTTCACTGATTCATTACTAGATGTACGAACTAGTTATTGGACCTTTGAGACTAATGGCAATTCTTCTGTTGATTCCAAACATGGTTGATGTGCAATAATTTTTCCCTCTTGTAACTTCATTTCATTGTGTATTTCTTCCTTAAAACGATGTTAAGGAAGTTGTTATGTTTCTGGCTGACAAATGGATTTTTCTTCACTGCTTAATAGAAGAGAGTACCTACGTGAGACCACATAATTACTTATGTTATCTTTATGCATGTAGTACTTTCCTTCCTTCAAATTTACTCGTGTTTTTTAGTAGCCTACAGTACCTGTGGTGGCTCAGACTTACCTCAACTGTTAAACATACTATGATACCCATTAATATGCAGCCTAAAGCTTTACATCAGCTCCCCCTATTGTTTCCATTCCACCTTCTTACTCTCTCATGTTTCTGTTGAAATGTAGTGGTTGAGGACTATGTTTATTACAACCTTCTGCGCCTGATTTCCTCCTTCCCCTCCCCTTCTCCTTCGCCACTTCAACTCTAGTTCAAGCTATCTCATTTCCATGTGTAGGCCACAAGAAGAAGAAACCATTTCTCTTTGAGATTGCTCCATATACCCCCAACATTTGGCTCCTTCAGTTGGCTTGAATCTCCCTCATTAAATGTGTATTGAACCAAACCCTCCTACCACCATCTTCATTTCATGACAATTGGAGTGTTGCAGACCCCTCTCATACCATCTTACAAGCACTCCTCTATTTAAGATGTCCTAGGCATTGGTCTACAATCAACCCATAGGTTGTCTCGAGGGAGCTTTCTTTGTCTCATGTTTCACTTGTGTTGTAGGTGCAAGATTTAGCTACAACATACACTAAAATTAATGCATCTAGTGCAAGCAATCAAATAAGATTAGAAATCAGCATCTACACTGAAATCAATGCATCTAGTGCGAGCAATCAAATATGATTATAAATCGACATCTACACTAAAGTCAATGCATCTAGTGCAAGCAATCAAATAGGATTAGAAATTACCATCTACATTGAAATCAATGCATCTAGTGCATGCAATCAAATATGATTAGAAATCAACATCTACACTAAAATCAATGCATCTAGTGCAAGCAATCAAATAGAATTAAAAATAACCATCTACACTGAAATCAATGCATATAGTGTAAGAAATCAAATAGAATTAGAAATCAACATCTACACTTAAATCAATGTATTTAGCGCAAGCAATCAAATAGAATTAGAAAACATCTACACTAAAATCAATGCATATAGTGCAAGCAATCAAATAAGATTAGAAATCAACATCTACACTGAAATCAATGCATTTAGTGCAAGCAATCAAATATCATTAGAAATCAACATCTACAATTAAATTAATACGTCTAGTGCAATAAATCAAATAATAATAGAAATCATCATCTATCATAAATTCAATGCATTTAGTGCAACAAATCTTCTTCCCTCTCCCCCCTCCATATATATTATATATATTATATATCATATATATATATATATTATATATATATATATATATATATATATAATATATATATATATTATATTATATAATATATATATCCTTCTTTGTCTCTCTATCTCACACCCAAATATACGCAATCTCTCTCCATCTCTTCCTTTTCACTCCCTCTCTCTCTTGCTCCACTTTTCTCTCTATATGTATTTTTTCTTCCCTCCCTATCTCCCCTTCCAAATCCATCTATTTTTCCTCCCTCTCTCCTCCTCTCTCCCCATTCCTCTCTTTTTCTCACGTCTCTCTCTCTCTCTCTCTCTCTTTTGCCCTCCAACCCTGTTCATTATCTTCCCTCCCTCTCTCCTTCGCCCTCTCCCCCCTCCATCTTTGTCTCTCTCTCTCTCTTCTCTCTTTGCTCCAACCCTGTTCATATCTCCCTCCTCTCTCCTTTCCTCTCTCCCCCCCCCTCTCTCTCTCTCTCTCTCTCTTACCCTTCTCTCCCTCTCTCACTCCTCTCCTTCTCTCTCTTCATTCCTCCCATGTCCTTCATTTTATCTCCTTTAATGCAAGCAATCAAATAAGATTAGAAATCACCATTTACACTGAAATCAATGCATCTAGTGCAAGAATTCTTCTTCCCACTTTCCCCCCTACATATATATCTATATCTCCTTCCATCTCTCCTTCTTTGTCTCTCTATCTCACCCCCTCCCAAAACACACATGCTTTCTCCCTCCATATCTATCTATCTCTCTCTCTCTCTATCTCTCTCTATCTCTCTCTTCTTCCCTTTCTTCACCTTCCATCTATATACCTATCTCTCATTGTGTATCTTTTGTCTCTCTATATCACCCCAAAAACATACACAATCTTTCTCCATATTTATCTATCTCTTTGTCCCTCTTCCTCTCCGTGTCTCTCTTTCTTCCCCTTCTCTCCCTCTCTCCCCCCTTCTCTCTCTCTCTCTCTCTCTCTCTCTCATGCCTCCTTCTGCCTCTCCCCCTTATCTCTTTTTCTTTCTCTCTCTCTCTCTCTCTCTGTCTACCCTCCAACTCGGTCACTATCTCTCCTTCTCTCCCCTATTCTATCTATCTCTCCTTCTTTATCTCTCTATCTCACCCCAAACATATACACTCTCTCTCTATCTCTCCCTTGTCATTCCCTCTCTCTCTCTCCACTTTTCTCTCTCTATGTGATTCTTCTTCCCTCCCTCACTTTCCTTCCAACTCCATTTATTTATCCCTCCCTCTCTCCTCTTGTCTCTCAAGTCCTCTCTCATCCTTCCTCTCTCTCCCTTTCTCTCCCTTCCTCTCACTCCCTTTCACTCCCTCTATCTCTCCACCTCTATCACCCTGTCTTTGTTCTTCCCTCCCATACATATCTAGAGTTGATATATATCATGATATATTAATATATATAATATAGTAAATTTAATATTATATTAACTATAATATTGTATTAATCCTAAGTTATTAAATTTAACATATTACTATTTAATTTTAGATTTTAATGATGTTTTACTGGCATGATAACTAAATTATTCAAATACTACAACTTTGACGTTGGAAATATTTATGTCTTTATAGATTTTAATATATCCATAGGATATGGCGTTACTTTTAAAGATTCATTTTATAAATATTTAATTAAAAGAAATATTAAAAGATTTTGGACGCAAGATTTTTTATTTCTTTGTGATGAAATACCCTTTTTACTTTATTTTACGAAATGGTTTTGACTTTAGTAAAGAGTAAAGATGTTTAGAATTTTACTTGATTTGGAATTTTAATGTGGTAAAAATTTTTGTTGAAGGTAAATTTACGATCCATTCAAATTCAATGTATATGATAAAATAACTATTAAATGCATAAGTTAATTGTATTACAATACAGTTATATTATGCGTTTAATAGTTATTTTATCATGTACATTGAATTTGAATAACTATATAAAACATTTAAATTAATTATTTTATTTTTCAATTTTTTTAATTTTTTATTTTGGCCGACATGAGTTAAAATTTCAATTGTATGACAAACAGGACACCTTAACACAATCAAATAGGATTAGAAATCACCATCTACACTGAAATCAATGCATCTAGTGCAAACAATCAAATAGAATTAGAAATCACCATCTACATTGAAATCAATGCATATAGTGCATGAAATCAAATAGAAATAGAAATCAACATCTAAATTGAAATCAATGTATTTAGTGCAAGCAATCAAATAGAATTAGAAAACAGTTACACTAAAAACAATGCATCTAGTGCAAGCAATCAAATATCATTAGAAATCAACATCTACACTGAAATTAATAGATCTAGTGCAAGCAATCAAATAAGATTAGAAATCACCATCTACCATGAGTTCAATGCATTTAGAGCAAGAAATCATCTTCCCTCTCTCCCCCCTCCATCTATATCTATATCTCCATCCATCTCTCCTTCTTTGTCTCTCTATCTCACCCCAAACATACACACTCTCTCTCCATCTCTTCCTTTTCACTCCCCCCCCTCTCTCTCTCGCTCTACTTTTCTCGCCGTATGTATTTTTTCTTACCTCCCTCTCTCCCCTTCCAAATCCATCTCTTTGTCCTCCCTCTCTCCTCCTCTCTCTTCGTCCCTCTCTCCTCCTCTCTCTCCCTCCCTATCTTCTCTTCTCTCTCAATTCTTCTCTTTCCCTTTCTCTCCCAACTCTCTCTCTCTCTCTTTCTCTCTCGTTTCCCTCCAACCCTGTCACTATCTCCTTCCCTCTCTCCTTCTCTCTCTCCCCCTCTCTCCCCCATCCATCTTTGTATCTCCCTCTCTCTCTCTTACCCTTCTCTCCCTCTCTCACTCCTCTCCTTCTCTCTCTCTTCATTCCTCCTCTCACATGTTCACTAGTTTATCTCGTTCAATGCAAGCAATCAAATAGGATTAGAAATCACCATCTACACTAAAATCAATGCATCTATTAAAAGAATTATTCTTCCCTCTCACCCCCCTCCATCTATATCTATATCTCCTTCCATATCTCCTTCTTTGTCTCTCTATCTCACTCCCCACTCCACCCTCCCCAAACACACATGCTTTCTCCCTCCATATATATCTATCTCTCCCTCTCTCTATATCTCTCTTCTTCCCTCTCTTCACCTTCCATCTATATATCTATCTCTCTATGTCTCTCTTTTGTCTCTCTATATCACCCCCAAAACATGCACACTCTTTCTCCATATTTATATATCTCTTTGTCCCTCTTCCTCTCCCTATATCTCTTTCTTCCCCTTCTCTCCCTTTCTCCCCCAACCCCCCCCTCTCTCTCTCTCTCTCTCCTCTCCATATCCCTTATCACTCCCTCTCTCTCACACCACCTTTCTCTCTCTGTGTCTTTCTTCTTACCTCGCTCTTTCTCTCCCTTCCTCTCTCCTTCTCTCTCTCACATCCAAACTCTTGTCCTTCTTCTCTCTCTCTCTTTCTCTCTTGCCTCCTTCTGTCTCTCCCCCTTATCTCTCTGTCTTTGTCTCTCTCTCTCTCTTCCCTCCAACTCTATCACTATCTCTCCTTCTCTCCCCCTCTTCTATCTATCTCTCCTTCTTTATCTCTCTATCTCACCCCAAACATATACACTCTCTCTCCATCTCTATCTTGTCACTCCCTCTCTCTCTCTCTCCATTGGTATATCTCTATGTGATTCTTCTTCCCTCCCTCTCTTTCCTTCCAACTCCATTCCTTTATCTCTCCCTCTCTCCTCCTATCTCTTAAGTCTTTTCTCATCCTTCCTCTCTTTCCCTTTCTCTCCCTTCCTCTCACTCCCTCTATCTCTTCACCTCTATCACTTTGTCTTTGTTATTCCCTCCCATATATATCTATGGTTAATATATATTATGATATATTATAATATAGCAATTTTACTATTATATAAATAAATATTGTATTAATCCTAAGTTATTAATTTATAATGATAGTATTAGATTTAATGATTTTTTTACATGGCATGATAACTAAATTCTCAAATGTAACTTGGACATGGAAAAATTTATGTCTTTAGATATTTTAATAATCCATAGGATAGGTTTTTACTTTTAAAGATTCATTTTACAAATATTTAATTAAAAGAAATATTAAAAGATTTTGGAGCAAGATTTATTATTATTTGTGTTGAAATAACCTTTTTACTTTATTTTATGAAATGGTATTGACTTTAGTAAAGAGTAACGATGTTTAAAATTTTATTTAATTTGGAACTTTAATGTGGTAAAAAATTTTGTTGAAGGTAAATTTATGATCCATTCAAATTCAATGTATAGATAAAATAACTATTAAATGCATAAGATAATTGTATTACAATACAATTTATCTTATATGTTTAATAGTTTAATGTTTATTCATGTAAGATTGAATTTGAATAGTTATTAAAACATTTGTATAATTAAAATAATTATTTTTAGATTTTTTAAAATTTTTATTTTGACTGGCATGAGTAAAATTTCAACTTTGATGACGGACAGACACGCTTACACATCATATTGGGCTATAGCGCAACTAGTCTACTAATCTTGTGGTGGAATGTTTTGATTTTGTAAAGAAGCCTCCCGTGGCATTTCAAGAGTTGGCCTAAAGAGTGGGAACTCATGTCGAGGTGACAATGGAAACTCATGTTGAGGTGACAATGGAAACTTATCATGTGTGGTGTCATTTGAGCATCCTGCTTGATCTTTGAAATACTACCAATTTGTTGAGTAACAACACCAAAAAAAGTAGGAATTTGCTCCTTTTTCCAAAGGTGGGAGAGATCTCTTCATACATATAAACATATATACATACATAGGTAACAATAATAAAATAACATAGAAAAAAATGGTGTTCCAATATCTAAGGTTTAAAAATAAAGTGTTAGCATTTAAAAAGTAATTAAGTAAAATTCCATCTTAAACCCATAACTTTTAATCATTGAGTTGTGCACATCTTTTTTATCCCTCTTCGTGCTTAATAGATATAGAGTTGAGATGGATCTAAGCTATTCTCACACCGTGATATTTTTGTGGTTTCTCCCTAGCAAGTCCTATTGGATTTAAAATGACACTATATGATGCATTTTTCGACACCTAAAAACTTCACAAGGATTATAAAGGTTACCTTATCACAACCCCCCTCAATCTCGAAAACAAGTTGCTAAGTGAGTCACCCTCCACAAGTTCAAAAGAATTTTTGTTATGGTGTCCATTCCCTTGGATATTTTCCTTAAGGGCTTTAGACTCTAGCGAGAAGTTGCCACTCCAAACATCAATCCGACATCCTACTCCTCACCCTATGTCAACGCACATCACAATCACTTTAGCTTTGAAGTAGATAGCATTGTATTTTTCACAAAAAATCCCTATTGATTATTACCGTCCCCAAAAGGATCTATACAATATCACTTCTACACCTACCCTTTAATAACACATGATAAGCACAATAACTTAGTTGGGAGGGCATTCATTCTTCCATCCAAACACTAATGATTGCACAAACTCACAAATTAATTAATAGTAGTTTGCATCTATGTATTCTATTGAGACATCCCAACCATTGAAAATCATATAATCTATAATGTCTCATGTTGCAATGTGGACACCAATAACTTGAAATCACTGACAATTTCCATTCAAGTGGAGAAGAATCGGTCCTTAAGTTCCCATTGGACATAGACAATGTATTATAATTGTAATTTGAACTTTTCATTTTAGTTTTCATGTCTCATTATATATAATTCACAGGGGAACAATCACACTTGATCACTCACCTAAATGTAAATTTTAATTGTAACTCTAAAGACTTGTTCAAAGGTTATCACTCTCTAATTTTATATCTCTATAAATAGATATTACAATCAATAGTGCACCATATGCATTCCTCTCTACTTGTATGTTTAATATCATAAGTTTATCTATTCTTGTACATAAATATTCACATTGATGTTTAGTGCTCATGTTATATTAAATAATAAAATAAAGCTTTGATTTTTGGGGCCAAATTGTATAAATTGTGATTTTATAGTCGTTAAAGTAGGTTCTTGACATGTGTGACCCTCCCAAAGCCATTTTTTGGTTAAGAGAGTTGAAACCATAGGGAATTTTAATAATGCATATTTTTATAATAAAGTATTCAAAGCGATTTGTCCCATAGCAATAAGGTCCCACCATACCCCCAATAATATGTTTGGTTAAACTACTTGCTTTCCATCTTTGATTTGAAACCATAGAGAATTGCCACAATCCAATTTTTTATATAAAAAGTTTTGATTCATTTGTACCATAGCATTTAGGTTCCATAATGCCCCACAAAAATATGCTCATTCTAATCTGTGTGCCCCTCACAAACGTAGCAAGCTACTTGCTTTGGATCCCACTATCTTTGAGTTGAAATCAAAGGGAACTTCCATAAGGCGGAATTTTATAGAAATTTTCAAGTTATTTGTCCCATCACATTTAGGTCCCACAACACCCCCATGAAATATGTTCAATGTGATTTATATGCCCCTAACAAACAAGGCAAACTACTTGCTTTAGATCCTATCATCTTTGAGTTGAAACCATGGGGAATTATCATAATGCAAATTTTTATATTGAAATTTTAATGTAATTTGTCCCATGGAATTTAGGTCCCACAACGCACCCCAAAAGTATGTTTGATGTAATTTATATTCCTTCACAAACAACGCAAACTACTTTCTTCTGATTCCACCATCTTTGACACTATCTTTGACAATTGATCCCCAAGTTCCAAGTGGATGTAAACAATGTACTATAATTACAATTTGCACTTTTCACTTTAGTTTCGATATATCATCATATATAATTCATAAGGGGGCTGATCATGCTTACTCATAAAAATACATATATTTGAATTCTAACTCTAAGAGACTCGGTCAAAGATAATCACTCTCTAATTGTAGACCTCTATAAATACATGATATAATCAATAGTGTACCATATGTGTTTTTAATTCTTCATGTGAACATTCACATGGTTGTTTTGTGGTCAATTTACATTAATCAATCAAAGAAAACCTCTTTTTTTGGTCAAATTGTATAAACGATAGTCTTGTAGGATATTTAAAGTAGGCTTTTGAAATCCATGACCCTCACAATCTTATTTTTTAGTTTTAAGACCTTTGAAATAATAAGGAATTCCCATGACATGGATATTTATCATTGAAAGTTTCAAACCCATTTATCCCACAATATCAAGGTGTTGTTACAACTCTAACAATATGTTTTACATAATCTATATGCCTCACTTGTTTGTTATGATCAATATGCCTCTCACAAACAAGGCAAAATACGTGGATCCCACCATTTTTTAGTTGAAACCATAAAGAATTGTCATACTGCAGATTATGTTGAAATTATCTAATCATTTGTTTCATTACATTTAAGCTATTAGATTTATATTTCTCTCATAAATAAGGCAAACTACTTGCTTTGAATCCCACTGTCTTTGAGTTGAAACCATGGCGAACTACAACAATGTAGATTTTTATATTGAAACCTTCAAGTCATTTGTCCCATAGCATTTACATCCCACAACACCCCCTTAAAACATGTTTGAAGTGATTTATATCCCTCATGAACAAGCCAACTGCTTGCTTTGGATCCACCATCTTTGAGGCTTGGTCATTAAGTTCCTACCAGATGTGGACAATATATTATAATTGTAACTTTTCACTTAGATTTCATATCTCGAAATATATAATTCATAGGGGGCTTGATCATACTTAATCACACACCTAAACACATATATTTTAATTGTAACCTTAAGAGAATAGGTCAATGTTGATCACTCTCTATTTGTGTACCTCCATAAATAGATAATACAATGAATGAATGGTGTACCATGTGTCCTTCTCTACTTGAATGTTTGGTCTCTTGTGAATATTCACGTTATTGTTTTGGGCTCATACTGCAATGATTAATTAAAGAGAGCTTTGTGTTTTTTTCTTACCAAATTGTAGAAATTATAACCTTGTGGAGTAGTCAAAGTGGGCTCTAGAGTAGTGGCATGACCTTCCCAATGCTGTTGTTTTTTAGTTGAAGGCAATTGAAACATGTGAAATTGTTGTAAGGCAAATTTATTTCATAAAAGTATCCAAAGTCATTTCTCTCATGCATTGAGGTCCCACTAGACTTCACAAAACATGTTTGACATGATCTATATGCCCATCACAAACAAAGCAAACTACTTACTTTGGATCCCACCATCTATGAGTAGAAACCATAAAGAATCGTCATAATGCATATTTTTATATTAAAATCTTCAAGTGATTTGTCCCATAACATCTAGGTCCCACAACACCATTCAACATATATTCAATCTAATTTATATGCCCATCACAAACCAGACAAACTATTTGGTTGGTATTCAACCATCTTTGAACCATATTTCAAAAAAAGAGCTTTGAAGCCCAATCTCCAGTAATTCTATTTTTGCAAGGCCTAGTAGTTCTATTTTTGCAAGGCCTAACATCCTTTTAAGTTTTCAGTGTAACCATTTCCAATCAAAGGAAAAATGAGGAATAACCTGAAACTCTATATAAATATGTTCTTAACGAACATAGTCAAAAGGCCGTACATTAATCTTTCTACCTGGTGAGAATAAGGAGAATCTTGTTTCCGAGGCAGAAACTTCTCTTAATGGCAATCCCAATATCCTGTATATTGCCCTGAAATATTTGGCATATATACTTTTCAACAGTGAGAAAAGAGGGACAAGATGACTCCATGTTTCTCCTCTGCGTGAAGGAGGCTACAAAGTAAAAAGTAACTGCCCAGTTTTTAGAAAAACAGTGGACTTGGGACCTTCGCGATGTTTGGGCCCTTGGTTAAACTTCAGAGTTTATGAGCCATTTTTTTTTTCCAAAACTTGTTCACATATATTCTTTCATGTAAAACCCATCATATTCAAATTCCAGGTTCCATGACCAAACATAAATCACTAAAATTGCAACACCCCCATCTCTATATTTTTTTCTATAGTAAAACCTTCAAATTTAAATTCAGATATTCAAAATCCTAGTTCCATGGCCAAACATAGATCACTAAAATAACAACACCACATCTCTATATTATTTTTCCATATAAAAACCTTCAAATTCAAATTCAGGTTCCAAGTCCTAGATCACTAATATGAAAACCTTCAAATTCAAATTCAGGTTCCAGGTCCAAACATAGATCACTAATATAGCAACACACCCCATGTCTAGATATTCACCACCACATGACTAGAGAGTCACATCCATTATAATTGCTGTAAATATGAGAATAACCTAAATCCTTAAGCAAATGAAGTTTAATCATCCTCCTATGCATTTCTGACCAATAACCATACCTAAACCCAAATCTCTTCTCAACCCCACAAAAAACAGGACACAAAAATTTCAATTGAGGTGGCTACAAACTGCAACATTAAGTAAAACTGGCATCATTTAATCATCTTCTCAACCCCAAAAAAAACAGGACACAAAAATTTCAATTGAGGTGGCTACAAACTGCAACAGTTAAGTAAAACTGGCATCATTTAATGATCTCATCCCAAAAATAAACAGGACACAAAAATTTCAATTGCTGTGGCTACAAACTGCAACAGTTAAGTAAAACTCGTATCATTTAATCATGTATATATAGAATTGTACATCAAGATAGCAGGGCATAAAGCCCAGCTATGGCAGCCCATCATCGTGAACAAAATTTTCCTGTAAACTAATAGAGAAGGGGACAAACAAACAAACAGAAATGTTATATACAGAGACAATTCTGAAAGCTTGTTAACATCAGAGAACCTGAACATTTTATCTGTTGATAGACAGAGCCTGTGCTCTGTCCTTGATGCCAAGAGGAGAGGGAATTGCTGGCCTAGAATTAGTACCAACAAAGGCATCCTTCATCTGAGAAGTGAGATGCCAAATCGCCATGCGATCTCTGGGTGTTATTTTCCCTTCCCCAATCATATTATTGCCCACATGCTGCTCCTCTTCCCTGATTTTGATGACCTGGCTGTGCAAAACAGGGGTTGGGCTCAATGAACGAATCAGATCACCACTGGGAACGCTGAGAGTGAGACTTGATTTGCTCGATGATGATCCTGCCATTGCTAATCTGTAAAAAAGAAGGACAGAAAAGAAACCCTTTGTAGAACCAGAGCCTACTTCAATATAACCTACCTAAGGATCAAAGTATGGAAGTATTTCTCTGAAACTTCCTCTCTCTCCAATTGAATTGATCAAGTAAACCCTCTTCCAGTCACAAGATAAAATCAATACAAGAATGGGGAGGAAGAGTTGGGGTGGGGTATTTATCCATGAAGAAACAAAGGAATCCAATGGAAAAAATTAGGTCCAGTACAGTGGAAAGAGAATAAGAAGAAGATATGGGCAGCCATGACCGACTTTCTAAACAAATTCGTAAACTCCAAGTCAAATAGATTACCGAGTACCCACCCTTGAAGGAATCATGGGATTGGTTCTCTGGTCACCTGCGAAGAAGAACCCCTACAGGAAAAAAAGAAGATAGAGTCGAGTTATACCGTTGTGAAGAATAAGAATTTTCCAGTCAAATGATTTTTGCATGGAATGCCGCTGATGGCGTGAAGCAACGGCTAGCCGCCATGTCACTTTAAAGGACTTCGTCGGCATCATAAAATATATATCTCCGCGCCAGGGTCGCTGTATGTATTGATGCTTGCGTGTAACAGGGGATGGTGACCTAATTCTTTAGGTCACTTTGGGTAGAATGGCGATTCTGGACTTCCAAGGTTTTTTATTTGACCGCATGCCATTCCATGACAGTGGCGTGTTTCAGAAGGAACAATGATGGGCCACGGGTGCCTTTAGAATGTCTCTTTCTGACTGAATAGCATCTCTGTCATGGCAAGGGCAATCCAAAACAAATCGTATTCTCTGAAGAAAATCAACAATCTTGTTACAAAGTTAATTTAATATTTGATGTCTGAGTGGATTGGATCTTACCCTTTCTTTTTCTATTGCCTCGTTTGAACAAGTTACCATCTCTGAGAGATGGAAATGGTTGATCATATCAGTCACTCTCTCCATTCTAAGTAGGTTTATTTGTCACATGATATGATTAGCATTTTTCCAGTTATATGTTAACATTGTTGTTGGTAGTCATATTACATATGATGCTTTTAAAGTTGTTTGGATATGGGTTAGGTATCAATGTGAGGTTCAATTTCTGAGATGCAGATGGTTGATAACGTTAGATGTATTTTGAAATAAAGATAGTTGATGATATATTAGTGTAGATTTATTATAATAAAATTGATATGTTTGAGTCTTTGGTATATCTAGAGTTGAGATGGATCTAGACTCGCTTTTCCCATTTAAATAGGCTACACAGCTTTCCCATTTAAATAGGCTACATTCCAGATAAATATTATAGGTCAATAGGTTGTTACTTTTATTTTAAATATGATTATTTTTTATTTTTATTATTTTTGTTTAAATAATATAACATGACAAAACATTACATCCCTTCCATACTAGGCACCAGAGAACCTTTGTACACAATTCTTTTATGAGTTCATTAATTTTGAAGTTGAATTTGTTTTTGGGTGTAAATTTGTAAAGATTAGTATAATTTATTTTTGGGTGTAGATTTGTAAAAATTAGTATAATTTATTTTTGGGTGTAGATTTGGGAGTTGTCTTTAGTGCCACTTTTTGGAGTTTCCGTTGCTGGAATTTGTCGGAAAAATTTGTGGTGAAATCTTGGTTTGTGTTATTGAAACTAGTTTTTTTACTGTATATATGGATTCAACACCCTGAAAAACCCCTAGGGCACTTCTATTATGCAGGGGTTACTTATCAAACTTGTGATTTCAATGAATTCTTGCGCGATTTTGGAGAAATTAGACCGGAAAAATCTACGGAAAAAACTTCCAAAAAATCACACTAAAGACAACTCGTAAATTTGTAAAAATTAGTATGACAATGTTTTTTTCTCATTTGAATACTTATATCATTCATGCTAACCATACCTTTTTTTTCTTCAATACTTATATTACTTATATCATTCATAATAGTAAGTTTAATGGTTTTTGGTTTATAATTTTCATTTATGTATAAGTCATAATTAATTTTTTTTGTATATTGGAATTTCATTCTGCATAACACTTATTTTCAAATATACTAATAAAAGAAAAATTCTATATTATAATAATTCAGCCATGGTTATCATTCAATAATAAAAGAAAAAATCTATATTATAATTCAACCATGGTTATCATTCAATATTAGTATAAAACTTATATTATGTGTTATTGGTGGCTTGTCAACTAATGAAAGAATGGTGTTATTATCCGCATTGGCAAATTTTAAGGATTTCCAATCACATGCTCATGTTTGTAATTATAATTTTTTGTGCACCAATGTTTATAAAAAGTTATGTAAAACGTACTTATACTAAGTGATATATCTTATCAATTATTTATATTAACTAATATATCTTATCAATTGGATATAATTCTAATTGGATATAATTTTAATCAAGAGAAAAGTTATTCTCATCTCACAACCAAAATTTAATACCTATTTTGTAATATGTTGACTTGTTTTTATAGAACAAACTAATTATAACATTGTTGCAAAAAATAAAATACAAAATTCAACTTTATACATTTTCTTATCTAAATTATATAACACTTTATTTCCCTTCATATAATTTAATTTATTTTAATTTATTAATTTATTTTAATTTATTGAAGAATCATGATAAAGATCTATTTATAACACACTTTCACTTTATTTCATATAATATTTTGGTTTATTTTATCAAACAAATCAACAAAAATATTATAATATTTCTTTGAAACAAAGAGATAATAAAAATAAAATTTATAATTATAATTTTTTTCTATGTGGTTTATGTCCCAAATATTAATGATCACAATGTCTATGGAATATTTGTACCAAACATATTGCACCTATCAACTCAACCACCGAGCTTCACCTCTAGAGTGTCTAGATAATTGAACCCAACCTCTCAATTA
This sequence comes from Pinus taeda, assembly GCA_000404065.3. Lineage (NCBI taxonomy): Eukaryota > Viridiplantae > Streptophyta > Pinopsida > Pinales > Pinaceae > Pinus > Pinus taeda. The sequence goes on along the minus strand of APFE031120483.1, from coordinate 67,372 downwards.
GAAAAGGTGCTTTAACAATACGGACTTGACAAATTGAGCTAACTCTAAGGGTATTTAATAATTTATATTATGTATTTCAACACTTAATAAATAATAAATTTAATTTAAATTAATCTTCAATATTTTCAATTCAAATATTAAATATTCAATTTTTTAATTTACTCTAATATTATTAAAATATGATATTAAATCTTTGAATGCTCATATTACAATGTTTATAATTCAAAATAGACCTATAATATATTTAATTTCTAAGTTGTATGAAATGTGGAAAGAAGTTTCTGGAATAGGTATCACTGGAAGTGACCCTCTAAAAGTGAAAACATTGGGTGAAGCATTGTACAACTTGAGTGGGCTTAATGGTTAAGAACATGTGTTTCTTTGTAAAAGGTCATAGGTTCAAACCCAAAGGGTGTGAACTTTAGCAATCAAATTATTATGTGGATAATGCCTTATTTTGAAAGGAAATAGAATAAAACACATAAACGACATTTTATAAAGAAAGCTAATTCTATATTAACTCTCATGCATGATTACATGATGCAAAATCCCAAATAACAATCCTCATCAACAAAAATAGAACAAGATTCTTGTTCAGTGTGGATTTTGGGCATTCTGCTTCCACATTCCAATCTTCATGAGGTCCACTTGTATATTATTCACCCCTACCAGACATAAGGAATAGATTTGAAGGCACATATGCAATATCCTCAACCTTCTACAGTCCCAACCTATTGGGCTTCACAAAATGATTGAAACTATAGGTGCTTCAATCATGTTATATTGATGAAGAGTTTGCCACTCATGATATAATACAAGTGGCAAGGCTTTCCAAATAAACACCATTTTCCCAATGACAAGTCCACCATCTAATTGGGTTCATGGTCCTTCTCCCATCCAAAGATTATATGTCTGCAAAATCCTCTAATCCAGAAGCAAAACATGCAAATTCCTCCCTTGCATTAATTTGTAAAGAAGTTTGAAACAACCTCTAAAAGGATTTCTTCACTCCATTGGCCACCTCCTTCTCCTTATGTGGGGCTTTCCTCTTTCCATTGCTATGAGAAATGAAATCATCATCATAAAATTTTAGATTTAAAGCATGTGCCAAAGTGTATAATGGAGTGTTAAGGCCATTCCACCTCATAACAATGATGGACCTCACTTTCTCTACAAAATCAAAATTCACAAAAGGAAAAGTGGGAGCCATGATTTTCTCAACCTTGAGATCCATGTTATCATAAACCTCTCCTAAGAAAGGTTTGTATGTGTATGCATCTTAGAGAAGATCAAATGAAGGTAATGTGAAATTGAGCAAGAAATCAATCTTGCTCCACCAATCTTCATCAATCAATACCTTCCTCACCAAACTTTCCCTCTTTGAATCTTCATGTCTCCACTCAACCCAAGTTGCACCAGCCACCATACTCATAAATACAATTCTAACTTCAACAAGGTGGAACAACGTGATGAAGCTTGAGGCATATGTTGATTCAACAACTTTGAGCAACTCCAAGTTGGAGTATTCTCAATATATTGCTTGAGATTGGTGGTGGTTGATAATGAATCTTAAAATCCATTCTATTTTAGCCTCAATCTCTTCTAAAATCAAGTTTAGATTATGGAAAATTAAGGGAGTCCAAAACATATGATTGTATCTACTCTCAACAATTAAGTTTGCAACTTTGAAAATAAGTGCATTATATACGATAACTTGCACTACATTTTCTGGCCCTACTTGTTCAATAGCAACAATTAAAATTTCAGCAATGGACGTACTATCCTTTACCTCAACTGAATAGTCTTCTACTTTTATGAACATGGCTCCTTCTCGTGATGATGCAATGACATTAATTGATGGCATATGCCATGTATCTGTCTAGTCGTCTAAGAGAATGGAAGCCCCAATGCTACCCCATGAGCTACGAATTGGTCTTAAAACATCCTCAGGAAGTTGCCTCTCTTTCTTAAGCAAATTTGTTATGAGTTTTTCATAGTTTGGCCCCTTGAAACTTTGAGGCTCTTATGTTAATTTCTCTCACAAAATACTATCAATATAGGGACCAAACAACATTAAAAGGGATGCCACAAGAAAAAATGGCCCTTTCCACTCTTGACTAAGCTTCTATCTTAAGCTGGAGTTTATGGCTTGGATATCTCTTGTTCAACTGTTAGTTCCCTCCTCTTTATTACTTCATGAACAATTCTCAACTTATTGCCAACACCTAAGCGAGGATTGTTAGTTCCACCCATACAGATTCTACCTTTTTGAGCTTTCAACCTTTGAGCATCATCTTGCTCTCTCTTAAATGTAGTCCTTACCTTTGGATTTCTAGTATATGCACAAACTTCAATACCCTTTATCTCTTCATGCAAAAAGTGAGCCTTGACTCTTGTGTAAGAGATCTTGAAGGTCCTATCAATTTTACACAGATTGTACCTCCATTCCCATGTACTGCCAACACCCATTTGCTTGAATTTGGTAACATACTTCCAAAGAGGATAGTATTCGTGTTGCCTACTTGCTTGAGAAGCTCTAGGAGCACTAAAAACACTACTTTGAGAAGTCATGAATTCTGCAAGAATAGTAAATAAATCCATTTATCAAAAAAATGATTTTCCACACCCTTCTTCTTGTTGACCCACAATTGTTCTCTTGTTGGAAATGCATCAAAGCTTGATTTAGATGCTCCAAACAGAACTAAATTGCTTGTTGTTGTTGTAAGAATCTCCTCTTACTAAAGAATGTGTGAGAAATGAGTGAATGAAGTGATTTTTTATAAAAAGAAGGAACTTGTAAGGGTTTCTAGAGATTTTTTTTTAGTGAATTATAATTTTATTATAATTTTAAATGAAATTAGCTTGACAACTGAACTTAATTAAAATGATATGTAGTGTTTTTTCACCATAGAAGGGCCCCACGTCCTTCTTGGTCACTTAAGTGAGCTTACACAACTCAGTGAATGTGTTGAAAAGTCGCAGAAATGGCCCAAAATGACCTTGAAATTCCGCAAGCCATATTGACAATGTTTCCAAATTTTGAAATGTCGTATGATATGGCCAATTGTGTTTCGGAGCCATTTCGACATTTTTACATGTTTCAAGTATTGATACAACTACCAGGGCGGCATTTCTTACAACATAATTTTATGTCACTACTTGAACACTTAAAAATATATATATATATATATATATATATATTATAATATATATATATATATATATATATATATATATATATATATATATATATAATGAAGAATCAAAATAAAATGAATCTTAACATTAAAAAATATAAGTGTACATTAATTTTCATTATCTCAAAATACTAGATTACATCAAACTTCCCATTGTTGATAAGCACAACACATCACAATACATCCACTATCTCCCCTGACTAATTACCTACCCCATTCTTAGCTGCTTTCTTGGGTAAAGAACCCATGAATAATCATGAATCTCTCCTAGAGTCATTTTTTCATTTTCTCTTGCGCACGTCTATCCACCCAGTGGAATTGCCCGGATTAGTTGAAGATGGTACAATACTTGAGTTTTCATGCATCAATTATAAAATTGGGATTTCTACATATGTAGCTACCTCATCATTTTCTAAGTGGTATGATTCATGGAAACACGTGTGTCTGCTTATTGTTGAAGCTAGAACCATAGTTGTGTCTCTTGCAACTCCATTCAAAGGATGGACCCCAGTAACTGGGTGAGATGGTGTTGCATGTGTTTGACTCGTAGCTGAAGGACTCAATTTCCTATAGGAGTTTTTTGGGGATGAGGGTTTTCTGGCTAGTTCATTGAAGGTTTCTTAGATTCATTTTTCACTTTGGGATCTTTCCATCCTCGAGGTTTATCCTTGGAAATCAGAGGAGAAGGGCATCCTTGGGAAAAAGAGTAGACATTCTACAAGTTCCCTCGCTATTAGCAGAGTCTACACCGAAAAGTTGTATTTTCATAGTCCAATGGTTGAGTAAAAACTAAGTCATTCCAGTGGAGAAGGATTTTATTTAGCAGCGACCTGGTAAGATCTACTTCAACACATATGCAGGAAAATGTAGCAATTCGTTTGTCTGGCATTTATGTATTTACTTTAACGAAACAACCGATTGATTTTCCCACCTTAGCTCAAATATATGGATTAAGCATGTGAATGGGCATATTTGGAAGTTTGACCCAAATGGGTGTGGGAAGAGATGGCATGGAAAGAGGGTTAAAACAATTAAAATAAGGCCTCAAGCAAATCCCAGCTCGACCCCAAAACCAAGGTCCTTCATCAAAAACCCTCTTGTAATCTTGGATATTCTTAAATTTCACCACAGAGAATCCTTTTGAGCAAAGGAACAAGTCTGCATCCAATGTCCAATTCTGGTGTACCCAATTTCAAAGCACAATTGTCGAAGGCAAAAACCTGTTGAACCTACAAATAACAAAAGGCATCAGAAGATCCTCGCTAGAGTTATGGACAATATTTTTCTCTAAACAAACCTCTAGGGTTTCATCTGACTGTTCCACAATGAAAGCAAACCCTGGGAGTTCTTTATGTGTCGAAGGACTAGATCCTAGTTTGAGGGCATCCTTGAAAGGTTTGGACTTAGAAGTAAGAGGTGCACCCCTGCGAATGGAACCATCGTTCAAGCTTATAACTAAAGAGATTGAAACACCCTTAGTAAATCCATAGTAGCAAAGTAAATATCCCTCATGCAGTTGTTGTCCTTCGTAAAGAAGCCTCATACAACCAACATGGATTCATGTCCTTTCTTGAAGACTAGTAGCTAGTGTGGATACAAGATTCATTGCTTTCACGGAGATATAGAGAGTTCTACCCACAAAAGGATTGAGAAAGATTGGAAATTTTCAGAGCTCAAGAGGTGCAATTTCATTTTGGAAAATCTTATGGGTTAAATCTTTTAGAAATGGATTCCCTTGGAAAGGGGTCGTCGCCATAATTGAAACCCTAGTATCAAATCTCAAAACATAAAACATATCATCATTTTCATGAGTGACATTGAACTTGGAATGTGATAGAATGACGTTGTTGGAGCACCAAATCATGCCACTATACATGAAATAATTGAATTGTTGGGTCAAGGGATTATATTTGGCCGCTTCCACCGTAGTTGCCGCAAGTGACCTTCTTTGCTATAATCTTGAGGTCACTTCAATAGAAGGGAATTCTTTCCCAACCTGTGTTGAAGCAAAATACAAGGAATCGTCCAAGTTATCTTTTGCATTTTCCAGACCAAAGGTCTTATCATTTGCCCTGTCCAGACCAAAGGCCTTGACTTGTTGCGCATCGTCAACTTCTAGTGTGTTCCTAGGCTTAGCTACAATGACTTGATAGCTCAATTTCTTTCGCGAGTTACTGTCGTAGAATACATAAACAATATTAAATCCAGATACCCTAGGTTCAAACCCTATCCCATCTCCATCATTCAAAATTTTACAACTTTAAATCTTAACATAAAAATAAAACAATAAAAAAAATCTTAAATTTTTAATATATATCAACATTATAACTTTACTTTTTTAATTAAAATTTAATGAAGTAAATTAT
>APFE031120483.1:27033-46997 GCA_000404065.3 Pinus taeda | reverse complement strand
TATCACTTACAATAATCTTTGGGTTTCCATGTAGCTTTTGAATTGTTTCCATAAATGCAGTAGAAACTGTACTGGCTTTAAATGGATGTGATAATGCAAAAAAGTGTGCATACATGGTAAGTTTGTCAACTACCACCATGATGACACTCTTTCCTTCAGACTTGGATAAACCTGTGATAAAATCAAATGAAACCTCCTCCCAATGTTGGCTTGGAATGGATAAAGGTTGTAATAGAACTGGGGTCTTAATTGTTTCAACTTTATTTTGTTGGAAAACCAAACATTCCGCCACAAACTTTTGAATATCTGATTTAAGGCCTTCCCAAAAAAATTCCTTCTTAACCCTGTGGTAAGTTTTTAAAAATCCTGAGTGCCCTCCTAAGGGAGAAGCATGCAATTACATAAGAATATTTTGTTTAAGTTGGGAATTCTTACATAGGTGTAAGCGATCTTTGTACCATAATGAATCATTTTTCCAGCTAGATGTATCAAATGTATTGGGATCTTGTTGTAACTTTTGAATGAGTGCCCACACTTCTTCGTCATTGTTCCATTCCTCCCTTGCTTCATTTATCCAATCTGGTTGGATAATAGAAATGGTGCACAACAATGCTTCCACATCCTCATCCTTTCTTAAGAGTGCATCTGCCACAACATTTTACTTCCCTTTTTTTGTAGATTATTTCAAATTCACAACCCAACATCTTTGTGACCCATTTTTGTTGTTCTTCAGAGGATAATCTTTGTTCTAAAAAGAATTTAAGACTATCATGATTGGTTTTTACCTTGAAGTGTCTTCCCATTAGGTATGGTCACCATTTCTTAAGTGCATGTCGTATTTCCAACATTTCCTTCTCATAAATAGCTTTGTGTAAATACTTTCCTTTCGAAAGTTATGGGTCTTTCGTCTTGCATTAAAACAACACCAATTCCATTTCATGAAGCATCACATTCCACAATAAAGGTTTTTGTGAAGCCTGGCATAACTAATACCGATGCTTGGCACATTTCCTCTTTAAGATGTTCGAAGGCATGTGTTGCTTCTGGAGTCCATGAAAATTCATCTTTCTTCAATAATGTTGTTAGAGGTGCTACTATTCTCCTATAATTCTTAACAAACTTGCAGTAATATCCTGTCAAACTGAGAAATCCTCGCAAATGCTTTATGGATGTGGGGATTTTCCATTCCTTAATGGATTTAATTTTGCTAGGGTTTACCTTAACACCTTCATGAGATACAATGTGACCCAGATATTCCACCTCTTGTACTCTAAAGAAAAATTTGGAGCTTTTTGCATATAATTGTTTCTCCTCCAATAGTTTGAGCACCCTATCAACATGTTCAACATGATCCTTCCAAGACTTGTTGAAGATTAGTATATCATCAAAAAATACTAACACAAATTTTCTAAGGGTTAATTAAACCTTGAAATGTAGAAGGTGCATTAGTAAGGCCAAAAGGCATGACCAAAAATTCATAATGATCCTCATGAGTTCTAAATGTTGTTTTCGAAATGTCATCAGTCTTCATTCTGATTTGTTGATATCCTAAACAAAGATCCAACTTGGTGAAGTAAGTTGATCCATGTTATTCATCCAATAATTCATCAACGACAGGAATGGGAAATTTATCTTTAATAGTGAGCTTGTTGAGCTCCCTATAATCCGAACACATGCGCCATGATCCATCCTTCTTGTGCACCAATACTACTAGAGTAGAGAAAGAAATTTGACTAGGTTGAATTATACCAGCCTCTAGCATTTCTGCAACCATAGGTCCAATTTCAATCTTTTGGGCATAGCGATATTTTTACAACCTGATGTTTGGAGGAACACTTCTTAGAATCAAATGAATAGTATGATCATGAACACAAATAGGTGGGAGACCTTTGGGAGTCTCAAATACCTTGGAATGTGTTATCTCAAAATCAGATCCTGATAGGCTGCTGGCCAGGTTGACTCTAAGTAACTATTTCAAACCTACTTTAGGCCAAGGCTTAGCCTCCTCAACCTGAGAGGGCTCTCTCTAAATGGGTTAATGATTTTGATTATAGATAAGATGGCTAACTCTTGTAAAACAACTGTGAAAAGTATGAATGGTGGAAACACATTAACAACTATCCATTGGGTTTATGGAGTCAACAAAATCTCAATATAACAATAAATTCAACCTTACATAGAAGTCAGGGCATTCAGCATTTAAACATTAAGAACATAAACTCATATAGGACCACACAGTTTATAAATGTATACAGGAAGTCAGAGCACTTTCAGTGAATTCTGAGTGATTATGCATCTATACCACTGCAAGAATTAGGAAAAGGACAACATCACATATTCTGAACATAAAGAACCCTCATGAATCCTGAGAAGTAAAGCCAAACTTGTATTACTGAAACAAAGTTTTACATAAGCCAAATAACAGCTTTTTCATAAAATTTTCCAACCCTGAGTACATTGTTGCTTTAGCTATATATAGAGCTCTTATTCTAACTGATTGAGATTCCTCCTCAAGCATGAGGGGAATTCAAAAACTACTTCTATTACTCACAACTATTAAACTCTAACTATTTAATAAATACAACAAACTGTTAACTAGAGTTTTTTAGAGATCTAAATCAAATTGAACTCTAACTCCATATTACATGAATCATGGCTTTGATTAAGATAATCCTTTTTCTTTGACATCTGGTTCTCTTTCAGTTTGGCTGAGATGGGTGTTCAATGCTCCACGCTGCTCTTGAATGCTGTATCTTCTTCACTATTCAGAAAAATTAGGAGACTATCCTTGCTTCTCGGCTTTATGGTTTTCAATTCCACATAAGTCGGTCTTTGATTTTTTGTTCCTAAAAACATGATGGTGGCCACGTCTATTGATGTGCTGTCCACTATTTTGAAATGTGATTTGATGATGTGTTATCCACTGTCTTTAAAAACAAAAAAGAAAAACGCATTCAAGTTGTCTGAACCGTGCTTCAATCTTCTCATGATATGACAAAATGCAATCTTTGATCCAAACCATTTATTTCCACTTGTCTTTGTTTGATTGGTTGTTGTAACTTTAGATGTTCTCGTTGTATACAACTGTCTTCAAAATTTTCCCGATTCTGCTTCAAAACTGCTTGATTTATGTTGAAATCATCACCTTCAACAGTTTCGTAGCGCGCTACGAAACTGCTGAGTTGTTTTTTAAAAAAAAACATTGTTTTCAACCCGAGACCTTTATTAATCAAGTACTTGATTGTCAAAACTTCTTTTAGACTTTCCAAAAGCTGAATAGGAATTTAGGTTTCTTCAGAAAGGTAAGATCAAGCAAACTTATCAAAATTTCAAAACAAAATCTTACTTGAAATGTAAACTCATTTAGCAGGTCCTTTAAGCTGGCTTAGCCATGCCTTCAGATCTTCTATTTGTTTCTTCATAACCTTATTCACGGCTCTCAGTTGCATATTAATCATCCTGATGTACTTGGCTTCTTTGATTGTTGGCACTGTCCAGGTGTGAAATTGTGTATTACAATCAACCACTTCTACAGCTGCATTTTCTTCCCATAGGGTTTTAATTCTGTAATAGTTTGCTTGTATGACTGCATGTCTTCTAGCAGCTTTCTTCAATTTGGCAATCTCATGCTTAGCTGATTCCAATTTTCTCTTCAGGTCTACTATATTGTCTTCTTTGGATGTAATGACTGTTTTTCCTGTGTTCTTCCTTTGTTGGCATTGTGTCCCTTCCCCTGTTTCCTCTATTTATTGGCAGTGCTTCCTGTACTTGCTGGAATCTCCTTGTCATAGGCCTTCTAGGTTTAAAAACAAATTGTTCAGCTGGTTCATCAAATTTAAGCCTTTTTGAGGCTTTGGCTTTCTTGGTGCTCTCTTGTTCTGACTGTATCAATTCAATTTGAAATGGTAGAGACTGCTCAAAGTCAATAGCCTGTAATAAATCATTTAGACTTCCCTTGGAAACTGGACTTTCTGCAACTGCTACAGCTTTACCTTTTTCCTTAGTCATCTGACTTCTTGTTCTTCTCCTTGAGACTACTTTAGATGTGCTTGTTTCAGGTGCAATATTTTTACCATGAGCTTTTTCCTTAGTTGATTGCTGAGGTGGGTCTTGAATGATGAGTGGCTTCACTTGTTTTCTTGCTTGTGAATTTGGAACTCTCTTAGCTCTTGCTTCTGTTTGGAGCTCTGCTATTGTAAAATCTCTTGCAGGTAGAGGATTGAGGCCAGTCTGGCTTTTGAAGCCAGCCATAAAAATGAATGAATTCCAATCTCTGTCTACCCTTTGGAGCTCATCTAAAACCAGTAGTTTAATCAAACCATGATGAAAAAAAGAGGTTTCACAATCCTCTTTCCTCAGTTGTACCTTATCACACATCTTACTCAAACTACGGAAAAGATAAAAAGGTAAGTCTATGGACACCTTCCCTGTGAAATGAAAAAGGAGCTTAAAATGGTATGAGTAAACCTTGTTATACCTTCCTTCGCAAGTTAGATATTTTTGTATGCAGGTGAGTAAATGAGCATAATATTCTTTGACATAACTCCTGGGAACTGCCTTACTTAAATCTCCATTTACAAACTCATTCTTTAAGAACTCCTTGCAAGGATTCATGTCAAATTTGAAAATTTTAAACCATTCCTCTTGTCCTCGTGGGATCTCTATCACAGTAGATATCACCTCTAGCGAGACCTGCAATTCTATCATAGCTACCTTTGAATTCAAGCCTATGAAGTTAAGCGCAAATTCTTTGGTTACCTGTGCGTGTCCTCCTTGTAACTTTTTGCAAAATTTCTAGCACCCGGCCTTTTTGAATGCTTTCTCCACCTCTTTATTCCTTAGTGTTATATCTAGGCCTTCAAGCTCGGTCCTTAGACATTTTCCGGATCTGTGCTCCTTTTTCTCCATTGGTTTTTCCAAATATTCGCAAACAATGACTACCAGCTCTGGTTTGAATTGTGATTCAGCTTCTATTTGAATTCAGCCTCGCTTGAATATCTTTGTATTTGAGCTTGAAATCTTGCCGTTTAAATCTCTCAAGTTGCAATCTTGCAGATTTGTCATTCATGCAAGATTTACAACCATCATTAAGATTTATGCACGGTGGTCTTTCTTGGAAATGAGGATTCGTGCGTATCAACAGATCTAGTGGTGGTGATAATGGCAATGAGTGGTGAAATGTGATAAGAGGGGTACATGAACTGACATGAGAAGACACGGCATGTGACTCACCTAACGGACTTGACATTTCGGGAAAGATTCGCTGCGAAATGTACGAATCCATGATTTTGCAGCGCAGTTAGTTTTAAATTTGAATGATGTGCTGCGAAATTGCCTAATCGGGATTGCGCTACGAAACTGCTAAACTATAAAAGCGCTGCGAAAACACTTTAATAGTATATATGCGCTGCGACATTACTAAAAGACTCAATGACTGACATAAGATGACACATGGCTATGAAACAGTGGTGGATGGAGGAGAACCAATGGGGACTGAGAATAAACTTGACTCATGACCTCTTTAAAACTTCAGACTCTAAGGGAAGAAAAATTAAAACAAGAATAGACTAGCACTGACCTTTGTCATCGGGCTAGGATGAAAAGTTACATATATCAATTCTTTTTAGTTCTAAGTGATAACAGAATGATTGTCCTAGACTTTTTGTAGATCTAGAGAAATAGATTATTTCGATGTGGGAACCTCTAGTGAACATAGTTGTGCAATTACACCTCGTTGTTCCTTCTTTAGAAGCTTTGTCATACTGTTAGAGCTGATTATCTTTTCCAGCTTCCCTGCAACACCCCTTAACTCAACTTCTTTTCCTTTCGCAGAACATTTCATGAAAAATTCTCGAAAATTAAAAGCTATTGTACCCAATGATTGTAGCCATTGGACTCCTAGTACAACATCAGCACCACCTATTGGAATGGAAAGCATTGGGCTATTCAATATATATTCTCCCATGGATAGCTTGATACTATGGTACTTTCCAGAGCAATTTATGGTTCCTCCACTTGCAACCATCACTTGACACTCTGGTGCTCGATATAGGAAGAAATTCAATTCCGTTGCTATCTTACAATGAATAAAATTATGGGTACTTCCCGAATCAATCAACACTATTACCTTTTTCTTCTTGAAATGTCCTTCTATCTTGATAGTTTGAGGAGTGGTAATTCCAGCCAATGGATTACAAGATATGGTCGGATTCATTTTTTCTTTAACTAGGGTTTGTTCTTGGAGTATATCCTCTTCTTTTGACATTTCTTGTTCCTTTTCTTCCTCCTCTTCAAAATCTATGTAGAATAATTTCTTCTTAGCACCCTTATGACCTTTAGTGTATTTGCTATCACAACTGTAACAAAGCCCTTTTGCTCTTTTTTCTTCCAATTGTTGTGGTGTCAACCTTATAGGTTGTGGAAGACTAGGGGCAACAACACTTCATCTTTATAGTTGTGAGTGGTAGGCTTCCTCATTGCCATAATTTTGCTTTCCATTTTTCTTGCTAACCTGAATGCCTTCTCCAATGAATCAAGTTCCCAAAGGCGAACCTGATGTTGGATATTATCCTTTAAAGTCCCTATGAACACATCAATCCTATGCTCCTCTGGAATATCTTTTACCCTTATGTTCAATTTTTGGAAGTCCTCAATGTGCTCCATCATTGAAGCCTTTTGTTTGAGACTTATCAATTGGCTAAAAAAAGTGTTGCTTTTAGTATCCTCATAATGTGCTGTCATTTCTTCCATGAAAATGGCCCAAGTGACAATTTTTTTATGAGAGAAAAGCCATCGATACCATACAAACTGATTTGGTTCCAAATATAAAGTTGCAATACGTACCTTTTGTGTGTTATGAACATTATGGAGATTGAAAAATTGCGCCATCTGTAGTATCCATGTTGCGGGGTCCTTTCCATCAAACTTCCTCATATCAATTTTTGGAATATGGTGGGTCTTCAATCCAACATTAGAGTCTATGAAATCATGATTAACATTTCTTTGTTCTCATCATGAGTTCCTTACTACCTTTCACATTAGTGACCATTTCTTGTAGAAACTTATTCAAATTTATCTTCAATTCTTCCATCTTATCATCCATGTCATTCATCTTAGCTTCCATATTAGCGTCCATGTCATTCATATTAGATTGCATGTGATTCATATTAACTTGCATGACATTCATGTTAGCTTCCACGCCATTCATCTTGGCTTCATTTACCTTTAGTGAGAGTGAAATTTGTTGTACTTGGTCTTGTAATTTTGATATATCATGTTGCATGTCTTCCTCTTCTTCACGAGTCATACTAGAGCATTCAAGTTGCTACTAGGTGTTTCCATTTTATTTCTTCGGGGCATTAATTAATGCTAATAATTCTTCATTATTCCCTTTGAATTCCTTCAAGCTAATTTTTCCAATCAATCTTATGCAAAAAAAAAAAAAAAAATTACACACCTTTTTTTTCACTTTGTAAAAGCTTGATATTGAATCTATTGTATCTCTGTAGCCACGGATCTTGAATATCTGAAATACCATCCTCTGGTAGCCCTTTGAGTTCTCTTTCTAACCCCACAAGTCTGATCAAGATTGTATTCTCCAAGGAAGAGTTATGCCAAATCACCCACGGTGGCCTGATTATAGACTAGTTCAGTAGAGCAAACTTGTATGATGTTATATGTATCACTATTTCAACCTTAGGTTTTGAAAATGATACTTGAAAAAACTACAGTCTGTCCTCTTTCTGTAACTTCTTACGAAAATTCAATCTGATATTCAAAACGAAAGTTATGACAATTTTCCCAAGGTGACCTGTTTGAAATGTAATTCGGGGGTCTACAAAAACCCTAACTTCCTCAGATCATATCTCCGTGAATATAGTGAAACAAGCTCTAAAATTCTCACCCGAGGTTCAGTGCAAATTTTTCTCAATTTTTTTTTGGCTTTTGAAACATAGCATAAAAAAAGCTATAGCGAAAATGCCACGATGTCTTGTTTGGAGCAGCAAAACCCTAGAATCCAAAGCTCTGATACCAAATGTTAGGAAACCATCTCACAAAAAAATAGAAAAGATAGATCAACGTGTTAGAAATAAGCCTCTTCGAGGGGGAAACCTCATTTACATTACACAAATGAACAATTCTTAGATGATTCAAATGACAAAACCTCCTTTATATATATAGGAGTCTAAGGGGTCACAATATAACCAAGCCGGCCTAACAATAATAATATAAAGGCACAAAATAACAATAGAGGGATTCTATGGGGCACAATAATAACAATATGGGGACAATAGGGGCACAACAATATTAATAAGAGATACAACTACAACAGTAATGGGGGAATTAGTAGTATTATATGGACCAAACAGAGTACCCATGTTGCATACTTTCGATGGACCCTGTTATACAAAAATTGAAAAACATTTTCGCAATCACGTGTTTTCATGTATTTCTTATTTTTTGTGCAGCAAGGTCCATCAAAAGTATAAAAAATGGGCACGACTTGGATGAGGAATTAAATTATGCATCCAACGAGTGTTCCCTTTCGAAATTTGAGTAAAAACATAGGGAGATAAGTTGAAAATACGAGTTGAAAAAGTAATTTTTTTTCTTTTTTCCCTCTAAAATTTGATGATGTAATGTAATATCATTTTATTATTTCCACTATTATTTTATAATTTCCTTAGGTGACCCATTTTATACCTCAAAATTTCTCTAATTCGAAGTTGATTTCAGGATTATTCAAAAACCCTAACTTCCATAAGGCATATCTCTGAAATTATATTAAACCAAACTCTAAAATTTTTACCACAAATACCTAGATTTTTAATTTGTCTCCTAAATAGTTCATAGTCTGAAACATCTTAGAAAAAAAGTTCTAGCAAAAATTCCAAACTAATTTGTTTGAAGCAAATTTTAGGAGCATTCAGAAACCCTAAATTCCTCGAGGCATATCTCCAAATTTATAGCAAAACAAAGTCTGGAATTTTACCATGGGTACTTAGAGATATCACCTATATCTACTCAATATTTCACATTCTTAAACGTATTAGAGAATGATTTATAGTGAAAACTCCAAATTGAGTTGTTTGAAGCAAATTTTAGGAGCATTCAAGAACCCTAACTTCCCCAAATCATATATCCAAAAGTTTAGCGAACCAATGCTTGGAATTTTTGCCACATGTACATGAAGATCTCACCTATATCTCCTTAAAATTTAATGTTATCAAATCTCTTCTTTTTTTAATTATCTTCAAATGCACTCATCTATCATTTAATTATAGTGTTTCACTTATACAACCAACTTGTAAAACTAATTGGATTGACCTAATAGGATATTGCATATATTCAAATTCTTATGGAGTTAGAGGGAGTTCCATATACCATTAGAAAGGTATCAAAAAATTATTTTCAACCATATATCCTATGCTCCCATTTGAGCTATTTCCTTAGACTAAAAAAATATTCAAAGATAAGGTATCCAAAGTAAGCATAAAAAAATGGATATCCAGACAATATTTCCAACAATCTTCATCATGCAATATTTATCTGGCCCATATGTAGTCTCCCTATATCTTTGGCATTAATGATAAAAATATTTCCAACACAAGTAATATCCCATATGTAGCCCTAGTAGCATTGGATTAAAAAAAGGATATTTCAAACTATGCATAGACAATCAATCCCTAAACAAAATACCTATAAAAACATGTTTCCTATTACATTTATACATGAGATGTTGGATGAACTCCATTGAGAAAACTATTTCTCAAAATTATATCTAAGGTCAGGGTACTATCATATGCAAGGTTTAAAAATGTAGCAAAGATTGTTTTTTCAACTCATGAAGGTCACAATGAATTTAAGGTGATGTTGTTTGGGTTAACCAATGCCCGTGCCACCTTCTAGGAAACTATGAAATAACTTTTTAAACCATATCCAAGGAATTTCTTTTTTTTGCTAAAGCAAGAATCGGTCCTTCTATTATCTTGTCACTAAAAAATATATTACATAAGGTACATCGCACCCAAAGAGGAAGAGGGCTAAAGCCTTAGCAAACACTTCAAGCTTTGGGAGAAGAGTCAACTACTTGAGAACTAGGTCTTGTGCCCAAGAAAAAACAAAACTCACTGCCTCCACCACCCAAACCAAGAACCGAGCTCAAGCGGTCAAGGACAGAATGAAACTAAAACATGAAAACCCGAAAAAAAATTGAGCGGACCTGAAGAGGTGAATAGGGACCACATAATAAAGATTTCAGGTCCGTTATGGATCACCCAGACCCACTAACCCGCTCGTCGAACCTAAGCCCTTGATCTGCTGCTACATGATTCAACGGGTGAGGGAAATATCGAGCGGAGAAGAAGCCGGAGGAATACCTGCCCGATGGAGGCGGTATTCTCTCTCCTCTGAAAGCCACGTGTTGAATGCTGAGTTGCATCGGAGACATTTCTAATAAACCACTTCAGGTTTTGAGGACGCCCGATAATCCGAAAATTGATTTGATGCCCGATAACTCGGTAACCATGGATACACTGCACTTCTGCCATCCATTTGACTGTGCCACCTATTTGAACAGATACCTCGCAGATTAGAGTGGATTATCACAATTTTTCTAACTACCTGCTTGCCTGCAGAACCAATGAGAAGGCGACCTGTGGTATTCCACTGCGAGACCCGAATATGCGAAATATCAGGTTGACTTTCAATTGAACCCCTATCATCCATTTGATTAAAGGTCATCTGGAAGATTCCCTTTCATGTGTTGATAATGCTCCTTGTTTGTGAGGGCCAGAGTGTGGCAGCCCTCATGCATTTGTCCTGCGGGCACCAACTCCCACAAGCAGCACTTGTTGTCTTTTGTGCATCTCACCCCTTCATTAGCAAGCCATCCACTACTCTGTTGGCATCTCTACGCACATGAACAAAACTAGGATTTCTTAGAATTCTTAGGTGTGATTGAATTCAGTAGTAGACCTGCAAAAGTCTCCAGTGTCTCGAGACTTTTTCTGGTGCAATGCTCGTGCCTAGCCGCTTGACCGAATTAATTATTAATTTTGAGTTAGCCTCGATGATTGTATTATGTAGATTGAACTCTCTCAGAATCTCTAAGAATTTCTCAATGGCCATGAGTTCAGCCATATTGTTAGTGGCCCTCCCCAGATGACTTTGAAAGATGATTTTTATGCTGCCCTCTTCATCTCTTATGACTCCTCCATAACCAACATCCCCAGGGTTACTTTTTGAGGCTCCGTCTATATTGAATTTTAAAAATCCATGAGGAGGGGGTTGCCAGAAAGCCTTTCCTACTGATATTTGCTTTGTTGTCTTATTTGTTCCCTGAGGGACATGAGATTGGAGTCCCAATAGTTCTAGAATGTGAGTATCCCGACGACTCGGGGTTTCTTAGGAGGTTGCTTCCGAAGGGCATTGACAATTTCTTTGAGTTGTTTTAGGATTTGAGCTATGATACTTTGAGCTGAGCCAGATTTATCTTTGAAGATCATGTTGTTACGTTCTTTCCAAACATCCCAGATCAAGAATCCTAGAATCAGAGCCCAGGCTGTGTTGATTGTCTTGTTGTTTGAGAAGTCCTTCCTCCAGTTCTTTAAAGTATCAGTGATGTCATTTTCATTCCGATCTGTCTGCTTGAAGATATAGGCTACCCAATTCCATAAGGTGGAGGTGAAAGAGAAGAGATTGAGAAGATGATCCATAGTTTCTTCCTGTAGAGCACATAGTTGGCATCTTGATGGCCCAACAAAACCTCTCTTTCTAATATTTTCCCAAATTAGAATCTTTTTGTGTTGAAACAGCCACCTAAACAGTTTGATCTTCATCCAGCATGGGTTGTTCCATAGGTCTTTCCATGTCTTATCAGGGCTTGGGTAGTTTAGTCCTGTGGTTATTCTTTTAGCTTCTTTGAGGTTGAAGATGCCCCCATTGTTTCTACCCCATCTTGGTATATCATTTGAGGTAGAGGTCAAAATTTGTCTCTTTTCCAAAATAGCTTCCAGAGCTATAGCTTGGGTCTTCAATGGAGTCTCTTCACTATAATCTAGTACCTTCCAAATTCTCCATTTACCAATGTCCCTTGACTGATCCCAGTAGTCACTTACTTTTTTCAGTCCTTTGTTAATGGTGTCGTTTTTTATGATGTCCAATCCTTCTCTACAAAGGTTATGTTCCTGCTACCAATTGTCCTCCCAGAACCATGCAAGCTTCCCATTTCTGATCTCCCAGAAACTGTGTTTCTGAACTAAGGCTTTGTTCTCCCACGCCTTATTCCAAATCTGGGAACCTTTAATGTGTCCTGTCAATCTAATGTGGTCCATTTCTTGCCAGTCTGTTGCATATTTTTGTTTCCAGAGTTTAGCCCAGAGGTTTCTTATTTCCTTAAACCATCTCCACCAAAGTTTTTCCCCCAACACTTTACTTAGGATGTCCGGGTCATGGAAACCCAAACCCCACCATGGGTTTTGGGTTTACAGAGTTTGTCCCAAGCTACCAAAGCCCATTTGTTTTTCTCTTCCCATTTACCCCAAAGAAAATCCCTTTGAATATTCTTGACTTGCCGTAAGACTCCTATTGGTGTTAGAAGGGTTGATAACATGTAGATTGGAATGGTTTGTAGCACTTCCTTTGTGAGAACTAACCTCCCTGCTAAATTCAAGGATCTGATTGTCCATTTGCTGACTTTGTCCTTCAATTTCTTAATTACAGACTCCCAAACTTCCTTGCTCAGATGTTTTTCCATGAGGCGTATTCCCAGATATTTCGAGGGGAGATGATCTCTTTGAAAGCCTAGAATTATGGAGAGATTTCTTTGTATTCAAATATCAGTGTTGAAAAAGAAAACTGTAGATTTTGTGAGTCTTACCTCAATACCCGCAGCCATTGCAAACTCAAACAAGATTTGTTTGAAAGCATTGGCTTCCTTGACTATGGGTGTGCCCTGCAGCATAGTGTCGTCCACAAATTGTTGATGGGTCAATGTGTTCCCATTCAAAGTGAATCTAAGTCCCTGGATTCTTCCTTCCTCCTTGGCTGAAATGATCACTCTGCCCAATCCTTCCATCATGAGAATGAAGAGGAAGGGGGAGAGAGGATCTCCTTATCTAAAGCCTCTCAAGGGTTTGAAGGTTCTGGATGGAGAGACATTAAGAAGAATTGAACAACTAGCAGTGGTAACAAGAGGCATGACCCATCTTATCCAGTTGTGGTCAAAGCCATATGCGTTAAGAACTTCCCTGATATAAGACTCGCTTATCTTATCATAAGCTTTCACTATGTCTAGTTGTAGTATCATACCTGCTTGCTTATTGGTCTTGAGGGAATGCACAAATTCGTGAGCTTAAATGATATTATCAAGAATTTGTCTACATTCCACATATCTAGTATGCTCCTCTGACACAAGAGTTGGAAGAAGGGGTTTGAGTCTGTTAGCAATTACTTTGGAAATGATTTACCACACCATGTTGCATAAAGCTATGGTTCTGAATCTATCTGGAGTCATGGCTTTTTCCTGTTTGGGGATTAAGGTTATGAAGGATTCATTAAGAGCTCTCATAACTGATTATGATTTTCTCGAGTCCTCCACCACCTCCAGAATGTCATGTTTGATTGTTTCCCAGCATGTTTTGAAGAAGTCTACATTGAAACCATCTGGGCCTAGAGCTTTCCCATTGTGCATTTCTTTGATCGCTTCATTGACCTCTTCCTCCGTTACTGGCCTATTGAGATTATAATTGTATTCTCTAGTTACCAGTTTTGGAATATGATGAGTAAAATTTTTAGTGAATTGAGATTTGTCTTCCATGGTCTCCTCTACTATATTTTGAAAATTTTGAACCAGTACAACTTCCATTTCCTTGTGAGTATTTTGCTTTTTTCCTTGAGGATCTATAAGTTTTTTGATCCTATTATGTGCCCTATGTTCCATGGTAGACTTGTGAAAGAAACTGGTATTTCTCTCCCCTTCCTTAATCCACTGCACTTTGGATTTCTGTCTCCAGAAGATTTCCTCCTACTAACATCTACTGTCCCATTCTTGTTGAAGTGAGTCCACTTGCATTTGTCTTTCCTCTATGAAGCCTTCTGTGATGAGAATTTGATTGATTTCCTGTAATTTTTTTCCACTTCTTCCTTGTGTTTCCAGGAAAATTAGTGTCTATTCAGATCTGCTAGTCCCACTAAGACAAGTAGCTATCTTAGAAACAAACAATTCAAAGTAACTTGTGTTTCCCTTTATGGAAGATAGATAAGAGAGAAGTAGAGAGCATGAACCTTAATCTTTCACTTGGCTCCTTGCTTGTTTCCTCTCTCCTTTGATAGAACTCGCCACTCCTTTCTCACTTGTCCCACTTCAAAGAACACTTGTAGAGCCAAAGCAATAAGAAATCATCAAAGCATAGAGATCTATGATACCATAAACAATGTAGGATCAGAAGTACATTAACCATACAATTGCATACACAAATACAAGATTCAGAACTACACAAGTATATGGAGGAAAACTCAAATAACTTTATTGATAGTAGAAGTAGAAGAGAGGATTACAACCCAGCTGTCTGATCTAGCATCATCCTCCCGGCATGATAGCCCTCTTCACCTCATGAAAATCTAGATCACCCAACAATACAATGTCTCAAAGAGAAACCAACAACACTTCCTTACAGATTACAAAATTCTAGTCTCTGGATCTCTCAGATGAGGGATCCGTATATAGATATTTCCAAGGCAGTGAGTCAGCTTTTGAGTTTTTGATTAGTGTCATTCCACTGATAGTTCTTGGTTCCACTTGGAGATTTCACGATCTCTTACTCATCCATAGGAGAATTCAGAGAGGCAAGTGTCATATGAGCAGTTTCTAGAAGATTCCCTGGGTTTCCACTTAGCCAACTGCTTCTGCCATTTGTCTACTCTCCCCCATCACACCCTACAGAAGGACTTTTCAGTATGCATTGTACCCCCCGTGTGTAATAGGTGAGATGCATCGCACCTTGACCAAGGAGTAGTCTGTATGGGTCAGTTTTGACCAGTTCTGAGTAGTTTTTCAGGTGGAACTTCTGGGAAATGACGTAATCAGCTAAACTTGATCCTTTAGGGTATGAAACAACACTTTTAGGGGTTTAAGAGCCCTTGGTTTATGATTGGGGTTGCAATGCCCAAATATGTCTATAACAGTTGCCCCTTAAAGCATGAGGTCGTAAATCTTCTGATGTCAGGTGAAATGCTTTATCATGAGGATCCGAAGTTTTTCGAACTGGAAGGTGACCTGTAATAAGATACAATACAATACATTATCTTCATATTATTTTCATGATATGGTTGAGGCGGGCATTCCCATGATCAACTTTATAAATTCATTTTCATGTACATAGGACAAACAATCGTCTGTTGTTGCAGACTGGTGATTCTTGTAGAGCCATCATCCTTAGCTTGGATGATCATCTGTGTAGCTATGGAGTACATTTGATGTCTTTATTTTCCTGAATATATCGCAGCCTGGATGGATGAAACTAGATCTGAGGTCTTCAAACTCGTTCAATCTTCACTCGATGTACAAGTCGATTCATGTGAAAAGATGTTCTAGAGTCGAACATGGAAAGACATCGCCTGATTACCAGCCAATGATGTAAGTTGTTAATAGGTGTGAGAGGAATCACCAATAATGATGATGACCCTCAAGGTACTGCAGTACAATTCATGTGGTATGAATATATGAGTCAATGTCAAACACCATGTAAAATCTTTTGGTCGAAGGCCATTGATGTAAACCTATCACTGGAAGTGAGAAACTTGCCACTGAGACATGCAAGCTTCAAAGTACTGAAAGGGTTGTTCCTAAGTCAACTTCTTGGATAATGAGATGATGTCGAGAAGAAGTGACCCGTTGTAGGAGGGCCTTAATGAATCCCACATCTACGACATGAAACGAAGAAAATGATTTTGTGGAGGTGAAAATGATCTGATGATACAAGGTTCAGGAATGGCAGTCATGAAAAATGGAGAGTGAAGGTATTGCAACGGATGAGGCATTAGCTAGGTTGGTGAATTCTCTGAGCAACTTTTCTTGAACATATCGACAACACTGAAATGGATTGGTAGCATTAACCCTAAAATGGATGGTACGGAGGACCAATGGTGATATGACCGGTGAATGGAATAACCCAACCCGACTCAATCATGGTGATGGAGTGAAAGTGTCATGTTCAAGAGCGATATGCTATTAATGAAGTTCTTCAAGTTTTCTTCCCTTTTCCCCAATCATTGTTGACCAATACCTCTTTATTTTTGTCAATCTTGAGGAGGATAACATATGCTTGTTCTATAATTTTCCCTTCGGGCAAACCTGTTGCTATTTTTTAGCGAGCCTAGCGATAGTGAAACTCGCTCTTGTCTGGATGGACAAGTTTGTCGCTATTGCTTTAATGAGTTTAATGACAAATATAACTCAATCCTTTTCACGTTTAGAGAGTTTGAAAAGGGACAAAAAGGAAACTCTAGCAGTGCTTTTTCGTGGTATAATCCCTCAAGTCCGAAAAAGTATAAAATAATACGAAAAGGATGGCTTTTCAATAGTTTTAGTGAGCCGAAAAAGACAAGCACTCAATATTTTGTGGAATGATCCCTTAGGTCCAAAAATATTAAAATGTAGAGGAGGGATGGTGCTTCCCTTTACTTTAACGAGCTGGAAAGGCCACTAGCTCAACAATCTTTTCATATTTTACGAGTCTAAAAAGAGCTTAAAAGAGACTCGTTTTTTAGGGACGGGTGATGTTTTCGGGTAGCAACTGGTTGCAGGTAAGTTTGGAACTTCTCAAGCACGACAGTGTGAAGAGGGTGGCTAACAGAATCACTCATCGCAGTTGTTCCTCAAAAGGGTAAAAAATCAAGTGGAGGCATTTGATCGGCTAAAAGAGTGGAGATGACGGTAAGAACGCGACCAAGGCTCAAAAGGATGATAGCAATGCAATCACAAAGGTTATTTACCGAGGATGGATTCATTTTTTAATGAGCTTGAATCTTTAGAAACTACGCTCAGTGCTAGGTTTATTTTTTAACAAGCTTGAAATTTGTGGAAACATTTCTCGTTCCAGTGATATTTAAAGATGTCTCTTATTAGTAGGTTATTTTTTTAATGAGCTTGCCCCATGCGAAAATTTGCTCAGTGCCTTTTGTATGCAGGCTAGAAACAACCAACTACAGAACTAAGAGTTAATGAACTACTAATGTTAGGTAGGATAGTTTCCTACAAAACATTTCCTTTACTTTGTCGGGGTCTGCCGAAAAAGGTGAATGGTGGATCAGACCAATCACCTAACCTAAGCAATTGAAGTTATTAAAATACTACGAGGTTAGAGTTACGCTGGTCGCTTTTCACTTGCGTAAAAAAAGGTTTGCATGCCCCCAGGTATAAAGAAAAGTAGAGTTTCCAGGTAACCGTACGGAAGCCCTTGCATTTAAGCAATATTATTTTATCCGCAAAGTAGACAAAACATGTCCTTGGCTTTGTCCATTGAAATAGACAAAGATGAATGGTGTGGGTCGGCACTCCAATCACATAACCTTCGAGAAGATCCTGTTTCAGACTGATTTCATATCCTACACGGACGGGTGTTTCAGACCAATCATATAACCTACGACGAGGAGATCTTGCCTCAGACTAATCCCATATCCTACATGGATGGGTGTTTCAGACTGGTCATATATCCTACAGGGAAATCTGTTTTTCATCTGGGTTCGCTTGCCGAAGCAGACCAGGGTGCATGCCCCCTAAGCTTCGTCACATTCACCGAATTACTCGCGGTAATTAGGTGGATGAACTGGAGGTTAAAGAGACATTCCTTGTGTAAAGAGACCATTTAGGGATGGTGTTTGATTCGTAGCCATGTTTGAACCGGGAAATGAAAGATGGTCAACAAGTTGTACCATTCTTCCTTCATACAGGAAACACATCACCGGGAAGAGCGAGGAAACAATAGCTCCCATGTTGTAAACGTAGTCACGCCCAAGGAGTAGATTGTAATCTAGTGGCCCTTGGACTACCATCACGTTCAAATGAATGGTTTTCCTTCTCAAAGTTATAGGCAAATTTGGAAGGATCCCTAATGGTCGACTGGTTCCTTTATTGAAGCCTGACAAATTTCGATTCTCAAGCAAAATCAATGGCGAACCAAGCGCTTTCCAAGCAGTTGAGGAAAGGATACTCATGAAAGCCCCTTCATCTATGATAGTGCCAACCATGATCATTCTGTAACTTGTACTATGATTCAGAATGGCACATTAGATGGATGGTGGGGTCCCACCAGTAGATTCCAATCAAAGGAAACGACTAGATTGCTTGGAGAAGGGACCGAATAAATGGCCGGATGAATCTCTTGAAATGGGGAACTTCCCTGTTATGGTATAGGAATGGGTAGATTGCCCCCATGTTCATCCGAATCTGTGTTAACAAAAATAATTTGAACGGTGTTGTTCTCATTCTCTTTGGAGACTGTATCATCTGAAGGTGGACCTTCTGAAGACAAGATTGGGTCGAGTACTGTCTTGACCTGTTGACTTTGGTCCGGTGTGGACTCAGAGGGTTTATCTTTAATGATAGGCATTTCGACCGACAACAAAGGTATGTCAGTTGGATTTTCAACTAGCAATGGACTTGGCAAGAGTTTCTTGTATCTAGGAGGAAGTCACTGCAGTGAAGCAGGATAGTTATGCAAGAATCTTTTAGCTTCGTCCAGAAAAGGACAACGGTGGATGGCATGATCACCTTCACACAACCTACAAGGAAATCTAGCTCTTCCTTTTTGTCCATTGACTTCATTTTCATTAGTCGATGGTGTAATTTTAACATGATCGACAGAGGTTGATGACACCGGATGGTGCAAGCGGGGAGACCAATCTCTCAAGATTTGCGGGATGCAAGGAAAATCTCGGTGATAATGTTCTCCTTTGCAAATTACGCATGGAGATTTGGGTTTAGAAGGTGCAGTGTGCGGATTTTCATCGGATGATGCATGGTTGCCCCCTTGTGCGGCTGGCTTCTTCTTCTTCTTCTCCTTCCCTTTCTTCTTCTTCTTAGTTACTTGGTTTTTAGCATCACTAGTTTCACCAAGTGAAAAGGAAGAAGGAGAGGGAGAAAAAATTAAGTAGAAGGTGAGAGAGCAACTCCAGTATCATCTGGTTGCTGATTCAATTTCTGAGGAATTACGGTGTTTTGAACGACAGAGGTTGAGAATAGCCATACTGGCAGGCCAATTGTGAGTCCTGGAAGGGACAATGTAGCCATATATGGAGCACCAATATCTCCCCAAGAGGAGAAAGGACTAAGATTTCCCCCAAGGGGAAATCCTTGATTGGTGGAATCCATTACCTCAACCTAAGATCAATGAAGGAACAAGGATGTTATTTTGAATTAAATGAATTTTATGACGCTTTGACACAACTTGCTTTTTCAATTTTTAAGAGTCGAGAAAAAGCTAAAGATGACTCTAGTCGCCTTCGATTTTTAATGAGCCTGAAGTGACAAGTGCTCAGATGGACCTTTTCTTTTAGGGATTCAAAAAAGGAATGAAAGTGACTACTCTGGAAGTCTAGACAGAGGGATTACTAAATCAATCGCAAAACTGCAATATACAACTTGGTGGTAAACTAAAGAGAAATTACCAAGGACTTTACGTACGACAGTCAATCTTCTCGAATGTTGTGTTTAGTGCATTGCGATCGATAGGGTGGTAGACACGGCTTCCTAAGGATAAAGGATATTAGCCTATTGTGGTCTCCCAATATATATTTGACGGTATGAGGAGCACAAGTCCGTACTGGCACTTGTTGTATCAAAGAGGAGGAATCACCCAACCTTCGATGAAAACGATAGTTACCAAGTTTTACGACGCCAGAATACGTCTCTAGCCTAGACTTCTAGATGTTGTGCGTTAGGTTCCAAAGCGTTTTTATGTTCA
>APFE031120483.1:13818-27023 GCA_000404065.3 Pinus taeda | reverse complement strand
AACTTGCTTTTTCAATTTTTAAGAGTCGAGAAAAAGCTAAAGATGACTCTAGTCGCCTTCGATTTTTAATGAGCCTGAAGTGACAAGTGCTCAGATGGACCTTTTCTTTTAGGGATTCAAAAAAGGAATGAAAGTGACTACTCTGGAAGTCTAGACAGAGGGATTACTAAATCAATCGCAAAACTGCAATATACAACTTGGTGGTAAACTAAAGAGAAATTACCAAGGACTTTACGTACGACAGTCAATCTTCTCGAATGTTGTGTTTAGTGCATTGCGATCGATAGGGTGGTAGACACGGCTTCCTAAGGATAAAGGATATTAGCCTATTGTGGTCTCCCAATATATATTTGACGGTATGAGGAGCACAAGTCCGTACTGGCACTTGTTGTATCAAAGAGGAGGAATCACCCAACCTTCGATGAAAACGATAGTTACCAAGTTTTACGACGCCAGAATACGTCTCTAGCCTAGACTTCTAGATGTTGTGCGTTAGGTTCCAAAGCGTTTTTATGTTCATTGAGGTTTATTTTATAGTTGATCTTTCTTAAGAAGTTTGCCTTTCAAGGTTCACCGCATGATGTAGATGTAAAGTTCCTAAATATGCAACCTAGAATGATAAACAGTCATTTGCTTTCTTTTTAGCAATGACAATCCTAGATACTAAGGAAAGAAAAGTACGATTCTTTCAACAGAGATCAGAGAGCACACACTGAATGCACTTTTCCTAAATCATTTTCTGCATGCAGTCTAAATGTAAATACACATGCATGTATTTGTTTTTTCACTTCCTTAATGTGTGAATGCCAAAAAGGAAACTAAGTACAAATCTGAACTATTTTCTTCAAAGCGACACTTTAATAATTTCTTTTCAAAACGAAAGGAAGACTAAGACAACACTTTCAATTTGGAATGGAAAATTGCTTTCTACACTTCAAATATTGACAATTCAAATCAAATACAATGACAAAATTACAATCGACTATCTAAAAGAGGAAGACTTTATGACACTCTTTTTCTTGACTCAAAACGACAGTTAGGACACTTTCAAATCAAAAGACAAGAGTTCAATTAAGATACTTTTTGCAAAGGAGGACTGTAAATGATGAAAAATACATAAAAACATTCACAATTCCTTATCAATGGAGGCTGAATAATGTAAAGGAAGAAGGCTTCAACAATGATATACTGATCATAGGCAGCAAAACTACTGAATAGAGCTGAAAACAATGAAGAAAAAACCAAATTCCAGATAGGGAAACAATCTCATTCAATCATCGCACCCATCCTTAAGGGAAACAAGGATGCATCTCACCTGCATCACACGGGAGGTACGATGCATCCACACTACCAATGAGAGATAGTGCGATGGAACAGGGACGAGACCAAGCTTGGTTTTCACTAAAAATTTGCAGCTAAGTTCAGTGATTTAGGCCGAGCTTATGATGGACAGTAAACACAAAGTATAGGGGTATGATCTTATGAGGTTATTGAGCCACCACCAGGGCATTTAGGATGTTTGCAAGTCAGATGTTCAGTTCATAAACCAACCAGGAGATTGACTGAAGCAGCGTTGATCTACTTTGCAGTTGCATAGCAAAAGCAGTTCGAAGGCCAACTCGTTTAACTTCAAGCTCTGTTTGTAGTTTATAAAGAAAACAACAGTAACAAACAAACAAACTATTCGTTCCCCATTTTGTTTTCAGGAAAACTAGTGTCTATTCAGATCTACTAGTCCCACTAAGATGGGTAGTTATCTTAGAAACAAACAATTCAAAGTAACTTGTGTTTTCCTTTATGGAAGATAGATAAGAGAGAAGTAGAGAGCACCAACCTTAATCTTTTGCTTGGCTCCTTGCTTGTTTCCTCTCTCCTTTTATAGAACTCACCACTCCTTTCTCACTTGTCCCGCTTCAAAGAACACCTGTAGAGGCAAAGCAACAAGAAATCATCAAAGCATAGAGATTTATGATACCATAAACAATGTAGGATCAGAAGTACATTAACCATACAATTGCATACACAAATACAAGATTTAGAACTACACAAGTATATGGAGGAAAACTCAAATAACTTTATTGATAGTAGAAGTAGAAGAGAGGATTACAACCCAGCTATCTGATCCAGCATCATCCTCCCAACATGAAAGCCCTCTTCACCTCATGAAAAGCTAGATCACCCAACAATACAACGTCTCAAAGAGAAACCAATAGCACTTCCTTAAAGATTACAAAATTCCAGCCTTTGGATCTCTCAGATGAGGGATCCATATATAGATATTTGCAAGGGGGTGAGTTAGCTTCTGGGTTTATGATTAGTGTCATTCCACTGATAGTTCTTGGTTCCACTTGGAGATTTCATGATCTCTTACTCATCCCTGGGCGAATTCAGAGAGGCAAGTGTCATATGAGCAGTTTCTAGAAGATTCCATGGGTTTCCACTTAGCCAACTACTTCTGCCATTTGTCTACTCTCGCCCATCACACCCTATAGAAGGACTTTTTAGTATGCATCACACCCCCTGTGTGTAATAGGTGAGATGCATCGCACCTTGACCAAGGAGCAGTTTGTATGGGTCAGTTTTGACCAGTTCTAAGTAGTTTTTCAGGTGGAACTTCTAAGAAAAGATGTAATCAGTTGACCTTGATCCTTTAGGGTATGAAACAACACTTTTAGGGGTTTAAGAGCCCTTGGTTTATCAACATATGTGATTGGGGTTGCAGTGCCCAAATATGCCTATAACACTTGGCTTTGAATATGTTGCCAAACTCATTTTTATTCCATTTTTTGAGCTTTCTCTTAATGTGTTTGAGTCTCTGATGTAGGAGGAACATTTTTGTGCCTTGGGTGGGTATTTCTTCAGCACACCAATTTCCAATGTTAGTGATGAAATCAGGGTGAGTAAGCCAGCCATTTTCAAACCTGAAAGGTCTGTTCCTTGGGGTTCTAATAAAGGAAGCTTCCAGCTGAATGGGCCAGTGGTCCAAGCCTCCGAAAGGGAGTATGAAAGATGTCATGATACGGACGGTGAGAAGGAGATCCTCCAAGATTATGAATTTGTATAATCTCAAGGCTTCTTGGGAAGTTCCTCCTCTCTTGTTGTTCTACGTGAAGATGCCATTTATTGTGTCCTTATCCACTAGTATCATATTGTTAAGGAAGTTCTTGAAGGCTGTTGAGTCTCTACCAAGTGTTCTGGTCCCCCCTTTTTTCTCTGAGAGAGATATGATCATATTGAAGTCCCCTTCCAGAATCCACAAAATTGCTGGATGTCTCTCTCTCAGCTCCTCCAAAGAGGTGAGGAGCCTGATTTTGTCTTCGAGAAGTTGAGGACCATAGGCATTTGTGATCAAGTAACAATCCTTGTCCCCAAAAGGTTGGATAACCATTGAAAGGTGGTTTCTAGATGCCTCAGCATCCAGGATTCCAAATTTTTGAGGATTCCATAGAGTGAGAATTCCCCCAGCTAAATTATTTGCTTTAACTTCTAGGTACTCATTCTTAATAAGCCATTTGTTATGCATTTCTCTGATTTTGTCTACTAAGCATTTTGTTTTCTATATAAACACCATATCTTTTTTTTCTTCTTTTATTCTGTTACTAAGATTTCTTTGTTTTTCCTTTTACTGCCTAGTCCTCTAATGTTCCAGGTTGTAAGTTGCATAATGATTGGTTTGTAAAAGAGTAACTGGTGAGATCTTTCATCTTACCTGAATTAATCATGATTTTTCCACACTCTGTCAGTAGTTCTTTCTGTCTCTTTCTTCCTCTTTTCTTCCCTGGGTTCTTGGTGGAGTGCCATGTTATTATCTCCATTAATGTGACCCCTCTATTCTCCTAGCTATCGTGGTTCCTTTTGACTCCCACTGCCTTTGTATGAGACTTTTGGAGGAATAGCCGTTGTACTCTATAAAACTCCTCTTGTGGTAGAGAGTCAATTCTTTTATTTATTCCCTGCTCTAGAAACTTTTCTAGTTCAAGGTTCTCCCTCTCAAGGATCTCCTGTAGGTCTTGGTCCTCCGTACCTCCTTAGCTTGGGGTCATCTCATGGTCCCTTCCAGGTTCCATGATGCTCGATGGGTCCTCCTTTTGTCCATTGTATTCCTGTATGATTTCCATGTTGTCCTCTTTTTCCTTCTCTATATGATAGTCCTCTGGTTCCTTGTGCATTCCATTTTCTCCTCCTTCTTCTTCTAAAATTTCAAAATTGTTATGACTTGGTACCTTGATTTCGCTAGGTTTCTTTTGGGACATTTTTCCCTCTCCTTTTCCTTTGCATCCCATTTTGGTAAAACCTTCAGGGTCTTTTCCTTTGTTGGGTTTCGAGTATTCCTCCTTTTTGTTAAGTGGGCAATCTCTGAAGAGGTGCCCATGTTCATGACATTTACGACATACGAATGGGATGTGTTCATAGTCGACTGCTTGGACCCATTCCTCGTCATAAACTTGCAGGATGACTTCATTCGGAAGTGCTCCCAGTAAGTCCATCTCTACACATATGCAGGAAAAGGAGGTATATTTCCCTCGTAGGGTCACCTCTGATATTTTTATGAAATGCCCTAATTTGTTACCTATAGCTTTTAAAGATTCTGGCAACCAGTAATCTAAAGGTAAGGAGTATAATCTAATCCATACCAGGACTGATGTGAACATTTCTCGCTCCGGGACAAAGTTCATCACCCATGGTCACATGTAAAGGCCTGTAGCATCATAGAAGTAGGGTCCTCCTTCGAAAACTCTGTCTTTGTCCTCTAGGTTAGAGAAAACCACTATGAAGAAATCCTTGGAGCCAAGATGAAGATTTATTTCTCCCTTCGATTTCCAGTTGTTTCTTATCCATGTATATAGTGCTTTCTCCATGGGCCATATGCCCATGAACTTGCAAATGACTGCATAAGTCGTCATATGGTCTCTGTGCACCTGTAGTGTAGGATCATTTAAGACCACCCGGGGTTTAATGTTAGCCTTGGGCTTGCAGGGTCCCGTCGCAGACATTTTCTCAATTCTATGATTGTTGTCGCCAAGATTCGTTTCCCATCTAGCTTCCTTGTGGGTCCCTTCCTTTTTATGGGAATTGTTGCTTCCCAACTCATGAGTGCCAGTTGTTTTTGTTTCTGCCTCCAGTGGTTTCTGGAAATTGTTTAGACTCGCCTCTTTTCTTCTGTTTGAAACCACATTACTGTAGGAGGGAGTGGAGCTCCCTCCTCCAAGATCCTCCATCGATACCCACTCGCTCTTGCCACCTCGTGTTCAAAACCCTAGTACCTTAGAGCTCACCAACCTCCACAACCATATCCAAGGAATTTCATACTAGTAATTTTTTATTATATTGTTATCTATAATAAGACATGGAAGGAACTTCTTAAAGAATTGGAGCAAGTACTTTCTCTCCTAGAAGAAAATCAATTTTACGCAAAAATATCAAAAAATACTTTTCGTTAGGAAGAAGTAGAATACCTTGGCCATGTTAGATCCAAGGAAAGAATCAAGGAAAATACTAATAAAATCAAAGAAATAATGGAATGTACAAAACCAAATAACATATCAAAACTAAGAGGATTCCTAGGATTAACAAATTATTACAGAAGTTTCGTCAAGAACTATGCTCATCTTAAAATGCCTCTATCATATTGATTAAAGACAAATTATTCCCAATGGAATAATGAGATGGAAGAATGTTTTGAGATAGTGAAAAAAATTGTGTCTTCTATAATCGTGTTAGAAACTCCATATTTCACAAGACTCTTCATGGTAGAATGTGATGCTTCAAATTTTGGAATATGCATAATGTTAATGCAAAATGATCATTTGATAGCTTTGAGAGTCGAAAATTAAACAAAAGAGAAATCTTAAATTCTACATATGTTAAAGAGAAGGTCTCCATTAACAATGTGTTATCCAAGTGGTGACAATACTTGATAAGAAGTAAATTCTCAATACGTACAGATCACAATAATATTCAATATGCATTACAACAACAAAAATTATCCATCAAACAACAAAATGAATGAAAAAACTTTCCAAATTTGATATGGAAATATAACACAAAAAGGGAAATTACAATGTACTTAACGATGAATTATCACGAAAGGATGATGAAGTAACATCATATACAACAATAGTGATGATTCCTAATTGGTTAAATGAAATATGAGTTGAGTATGCAAAAGATCCTGAATCTTATTCCATAATCAACAATTTAGATGAAAATCCAAAATTTGAATGACAAAATGACATCTTATGGTATAAGGAAAAAAATTATCTAATTACATCTTCGAAATCTAAAATGAAGATCTTAAAGGAGTCACATAATTCCCCAACAATTGGACATAGAATTTTTTGCAACCTACTATAATGCACAACAATCATTTTATTCGAAGGGGATGGGTAAATATATTCAAAAATTTGTCACTAAATGTGACATATGTCAAAGAAATAAAAATGAAAATATTATGATTGTAGAGTTACTTCATGCCTTACACATTCCTAACCAAAAATGGGAGAGATCTCGATGAATTTCATTTAAGGATTACCCATGTAGGATAAGATTTTTGTCATGGTTGACAGATTAGAAAACATGCACATTTTATGGAAGTAAGAAAAATGGATACGACAAAACAAATTATCGATGTATTTTGTAAGAACATTTATAAATTGCATGGTCTTCCAAAACTTATTCTCAACAATAGTGATGCAAAATTTAAGGGAAATTCTTGGAGAGATTTTTGTAAACAAACAAAAATATCCCTTAATATGAGCTCGGCCTATCATCCACAAATGAGTGGTCAAACAAAAATTGTAAGTAAATGCTTGGAAACTTCTCTCTGTTGTTTTGTGATAGATAAGCAAAGTAAGTGGTCCAAATGGTTACATTTAGTTGAATGGTGGTATAATTCTAGTTATCACTCATCAACTAAAATGAGTCTGTTCCAAGCCTTATATGGTTATGAACCACCAAAATAGAAGGATTTTTTACTAAATGACACTAAAGTCCAAGTAGTAAATAATCAATTAGATGAAGAGTAGAAGATCATCAAAATATTAAAAAAAAAAAATAGCAAGAGCTCATAATAAAATAAAATAATAAGCATGCCAACATATATTAGAAAGAGATTTCAAAGAAGGTGATTGGGTGTTTGTAATACATCAATCTTACAAACAATTATACCTTCAACAAGGAAAGAACAATTTGGCTCCAAAATTCTATGGAACTTCTCAAATCAATAAAAAAAATTAGTGAAGTAGCTTATGGATTGAAATTGTGATACAATTGTCACATCCATAATGTCTTCCATGTATCATGCCTTAAGAAGGTGTTGCAACAAGCCTAACCAATTCAAACAGAAATCCTTCAATTCGATGCTAAAGAAAAAAGTGTTTTAGAAACATAAGGTATTCTTGCCACTAAAGAAAAGGAATTACAACCTAGAACAATAAAAAACATATTTTCGAATGGAAAAACCTTCTAGTAGAAGACTCATCATGGGAAACAAAAAAATTTCACCAATTATACCCATAATTACCCTTTCTTTGAGGATAAAGCAATTTTTAAGGGGATAGTGATGTTATATACATAAAATATAATAAATATTTAAATTAATGAAAATCAAAGGGTGAAAACCCCTTCACTCATGAGCAATCAATGTTATAAGTAAATCATTACAAGGGTCTTTGTAAGCAAATCATTCATATTCATTTATAATTATTATAGGTGAATGCATGAAGATGGGTTACACTTTTAAGCCAAATGTGCTAATGAAATTTCAAAATTTTACTCTTTTATTGAGTTAAAGCACTCAAAATTCATATAAGCATTGTGAATTTGATTCGAAGTAAAAAGAAAATTTGTGGAATTTTTTGCACGACTTAAAAGGTTTGTTTGTGACTGCTTAAGCAAAGGCTGTTGTTTCTTAAATGTTAGTATATATTTAATTTTAATAATATATATATATATATATGTACACGGAGAGAACAAATTTTTCATTATTAAAAAAATAATTTTTTAATGAGAAATTTATTTTTTAATTATTTTTCGAAGTTGGCAAAGTAATATTTTATTGCATTTTTCATACACGTGTTCGCGTAAGTTTTTTTTCCAACTATTTAAATCAATTTAAAACCAAGAGTGCCCTTTTGAAGAGGACCCATAAATGAATATATTGGTATTTTTCGAAAAGAAATATTGTGTATATTTTATGTTATTGATTTTTATTCAACACCTTTGAAATTGTCCAAAAAAATTTCAAGCATTATGTTTAAAAGAAATTAGATTAAAAAATATCATATGA
Organism: Pinus taeda; assembly: GCA_000404065.3. Classification (NCBI taxonomy): domain Eukaryota; kingdom Viridiplantae; phylum Streptophyta; class Pinopsida; order Pinales; family Pinaceae; genus Pinus; species Pinus taeda. Next base: position 18,736 of record APFE031120483.1, on the reverse strand, counting down.
ATTCAAAATTGTCAAACTCATATGCCATTGGATAGAGGATTCCTTCACGAATCCAACATGATCAACTCTGCTACTTAAGGGAAAAAAATTTGTAAGTTCGCTAGGTTACAAAATGGTGTCGCACAGAAATCTGCAGAAGGGATGCTAAAGCTGTGATTTTTAGAACCTTAAGAGCTCAACTAAGCACTTAAAATGCTTGATCGATCACTTGAGTTGTAAAATTCAAATAGCTCGATCGAGGGTTTAAGAAAACCTCAATTGATCCCTTAATGTGGTTAAATAGAAGCTCGATCTTGCTTTAAGGCTTGATCGAGCCAATTTTTTTAAATTTTGCACCTAGAGTGTGTTGGCAGGAAATTTCAGAAACATGGCTCAATCGAGACTATTCATCGATTGAGCTCCTATATAACCTTGGATTACACGGGAGCTCGATCAAGGGTTTTTTTAATACTCAATTAAGTTATCTTTAAGCCCTCAAATAGCTCAATCAAGGGCTAAAGGATTGCTCGATTGAGCACTTAAAATGGCTCAATCGAGTTGTTTTTCTTCACCCAAAACGCACCCTTGATTTCCAAAAATTGTAACCCAAATTCATGCATAGACCCTTATTCAATATACTTTGTAACTATCTCCTTGTTATAATGGACTAGACTAAAAGGGTAATGACCAAAGAAATCAAAATGGTACCAAGTTATACAAAAAAAGATAATAATTAAATAAATTAATAAAATAAAATAAAAAAGAAAAATAATTTTCTCATCTCTCACTTGAATATTTGAGAATTTTTTCCATCAAATTTACTAGGTCAGGTAAGAGGTCTCATCGAGCAAGGACTAGATTCTATGGCAACAATGAGCAAGGATTTCCATAGTCACCTTGGTAAAGTTTCCCCTGCTATTTAGTGGGATTTCGACCACAAGGGAGGCTTCCCTTGCCACCTACAAGGTATTCTAATACTATGGTTCTAGGTTACTTATTTAGGAGTTATCGATATAGATTAAGAGCTTGGCAAGGCCTACGAAGCAAGATATTCAAGACTAGCATTCAAGATCTCTAAAGCTAGACGTATGTCACAATTGTTATAAGTTAGTGTTTTATTAATATTCATTATTAAGGCATGTAATGACATATAGAAGCCTTATAAAAATACTTAAAATGACTTTCAACAAGAAAGGAACCAAATATTTGCAATAAAAACTATGACTAATGCAAACAAGAGGGTTTTGAGGTTATTAAATGTGTGTAATAGAAATAAATAAGGATCACATCAGCCCTTCTATGGCATGCAAGATGAATTGTGATGTTGTATTTTTCTTTTATAAGGTTTATATGAGTTATCCTACAAAATAGAGTCACTGTTACACAATAAATAGGACTTCTCAACAAATCAATCTTTGAAACCCTAGTGGTTGCCCCATTCATCTAGGAGAGAGAGGTTTGGGGGGAATTTAATTTGATTTAGGGATCAACACACTTTTAGATATTAATTCCTTAACCTATAATGGGAAAATGGAATCTTAAGGGAAATGAATGCCAAGGAAGGACTTTGTTGAAATAAGGGGGGATGCACTAGGACATCCACTTGCAAAAACTTAGTTACTATTCTTGTGAAGGAATAAATTAATTATAAGGTTTGCACAATAGGAGTTCCCTTACATGTTATGAAGAAGATAATTCCACACGAAATAATAAAGAAAACTTCCACCAATAATAAAAATTTATTCATGGATCAATATAAACCCTACTTAAAACATTTAAAGTGTTGAAGTTGTAACTAGGTTCGGTCTTCATAATCCAAATTTATCATTGATGTAATTATTATATTTATTATATTTTTGTCAAAGAATGTTCTTCATTCTTAGAGTCAAAAAAAGAAAATAATAATAATAATAATAATATTATGAGTCAAAAATAAAAATGATTTGAGTCATGTCCCATTTGGACATTTGTAAGAAAAAGGAATTTGAATTTTATTTTGAGTCATTAATCCACAAGATGGCCAAGTCACCCCTCCTTGGACAAGTTGGCCTAGTTCTCCAAGAGACATCTATTCGACCCTCCTGGATAGCTATATATAAAGGACAAGTTTTACCCACCTAAAATCACATACATCAACACATCACAAGTAGCTTTTCTGAACCAAGTGAAGGAAATAAGAATTTGAGTCAAAGGAGAGAGAAAGCAAATCAAAACTATAAGAATATTCCATTCGTTGACCAAATCTTTGTCTACTGCAATTCGTAAGTGTGGAGGTTTGATTTTATTTGGAAGAAGGTCAAAATGTTTGAGGAAACCATAGGCCAGATTTCATCCCCTTGTTGTAAATCTGAATTTTAGAACTATGACTAGTTTTGGAATAGTTTGACTAGCATTGAATTTGTATTTGGAGGTGACTTGGTATCTTGGTGGTATTTTGGTCTTAGTTTTTGCCTTGGATATTTCTCATTTTTATTTGATTCTATAAGAGAAGGATTGTTTGGTTTTACCCTGGCTACTAGCCTAATTTTGGTGTCTCTTGTCTAATTGTGATCTCTATATTTTCCTAAAACATTGAGCATTTGTATAATTTCTTGATGAAGAATACATAAGAATTAATAAGAAGACATATAACCACACTAGTTGGTTCGAAACGCGTCGACAAAGGTCTTTTTCATGTGATTTACGTCGAAGCTCTTCTTATAACTATGATCAATCACAGAAGCCTCAATTCTACAATTATTCACAAGTAACTATCAAGAAGAGAAATTAGGTGTTAGATCTCACTACACTTGGTTTCTCAACATAAAGCATGAAAAACATTAAAAATCAACAATAAACTTACAAAACTATTCCATAATAGCTCATCTCTCAATCTAAGAATAGTGTCTCCAATCCAAACATCACATCCAAGACAATTCAATTCCACAAAATATCACATTCTGCCAAAGTATCAAATAAGACAACTAACTTGCACTCTTTTAGAGAGGGTGAATTCACATGTGTGATGATGAATAATGAAGTGAGGAGGAGGCTCTATTTATATGAACCTTTCTCCACTCACTTTACAAATAAAAATAACTAAAATCCCTAAATTCATGTTCATTTTTTAGTGTTTTGATGAGCACCAATATTGTAGCAAGAATGTTGCAACTCTTGGGCTACCAACTTTACTTTATCAACCCGGGGTTCGTACAAACTTGGAGGTGACAGTGTTGTATACACAAGTAAAAGTGATGGTTTAGCTAGCGAGAGACCACTAGGGTTTTCAATCCAGACTTCTATGGATTCAAAAGAAGCTTGGTACCTTGATGAAAGAAATAGAAATCTACTCTAAGAGAGATATGGTCTACTGTAATAATGAAAAATATTGAAATTCAATGCTAAGAAACACCATTTCCTAATTAACTGCTGAGAGCTATGCTTTGCAATAATTCTAAATTAACATGAACAAAATGCTACTCTCTTAAGCATGGAAGTTAAAAATATCAAACATCATTGTTATGCATGTAAAGGACTGTAATAAATCTATTTTGTCTTTTTATGCTTTTCATGAAAAATCAAGTGTGCCATCTAATCTCTTTTGGTGATGTGGCAAGTGGCTTAGGGATGCTGGTGGATGGCTAGAAGGTTCAAGAGATGGTTGGAAGGTTTGGGAGACCCTTGGGTGACCTTGGGTGGCTTCTTAGAGGTTTTCGCTCAATTCGGCCTCAAAACAGGCCACTACAAGAAAACCTACAGGATGTATTAGAAACCTACAAAATTCCCTGTATTTCTACAAGATACAACCGAGAGAAAAGTAATGGGTGTTGGAGGTGATGGAAGGCTTCGAGAAGGTGGTTGATGGGTGGAATGGAGTGAGAAAAACCTAGGATCACTCAGAACCCAAAACCAAGTTTAGGAGATGGTTGGATTTATTCAACATGCTTGGGGGGATTTCTATTTAAAATTATGAAATTGGTGAAGGTCTTGATGAAAACAAGGAATGCCTATGGGTGGATGAAGTTGGAAAGTGGTTGCTTTCTATGAGATCTCTTTCTACACCAAAAGCACCTGCTCTGCATCAAACATGTGTAATTTCCAAAAATTCATGTAAACAAGAAGAATTCTTATGAGCTAGAAAAGCATAATTTAATGAACTAATTGTCTACCTTATGCATGAGGAAATTGCTGAATAAAATGGAATCATGGATGAGATATACTGCAAGAATGAAGATAGAAGAGATGGCAATGAAATCTTACACTTGCAAAATTGATCAAATGTTGGTTCAAGTAGAGTAAACTCTAACTCTTATGAAAGAAATAAAAATTTGTCTTTTTGGGGCTGCATAAGGGTCTTTTCCTCAAATCATGATCCCAGAAGGAAGAAGTTGTTGAAGCCCCAAATATTGGGTCGACAACAAGGGGGATACCCTCCCGGTACGGACCTTGGTTGACAGCTCCTTATCCGTTTGGTATAGCGGGTTCAATTGGGGATAATGGGACCAATTTCCCAATCTAAGGGTGTGTGTGTGTGTAGAATTGGATGTTGCTGATCTAAAAGTTCCTATCTAAACTACTTTAATCTAACTCTATGCTATTGTAATCTAATGAAAATAGCACATCTAATCTATGCTAACCCAGGATTTAATTCTTCTATTATGCGATTTAAAGAGATTTCAAATAATAACTGGTAGTAAAGATCATTGAGCGATTATAAGAATGGAAATCAATTAAGATGAACCACTTTGCATAAAAAGTTAAGAAAAACAGTTGTGAACAGCATATCACATAATAAGTTATTCACACATTAAACATAAATAAATGGCTCCATCGTACAAAAGTGCCAAATGGTAACACAAACATTCATGTAATAACATATAAACAACTAAAAACTGTATATTGCTTTAAGAATACAAGCAGAAATGATCAAGAGATAAAAGTACCATTTATGACTGGTCCT
>APFE031120481.1:4749-62291 GCA_000404065.3 Pinus taeda | reverse complement strand
CCTGAGATCAATCTCCCATTCTTTTCTAGCTCTTGGTTACATGACTGCTCCAATGTCTTGGCTGATAATAGTTTACCTGGTGTACATTGAGAAATCATGTTAAATAAATAGAGAGTATTATTGATCAAGTCAATTAAATTGCTCGTAGATAACTTGCATCTAGAAACCGCTCTCTCTGCTTTCATTAATTGGCACTGCCACTCCATGAATAGGATTTCTTTATGGGATTCTAAAATTTTGGGCAAGTTTGCTGCTTGTCCCTCATTAGAGTCCTGCCAAGTAAGAAAATCTGTGAAAGTGTCGTCGGCTTGCTCTAAATCCTGCCTGGCATCAACTGATTTGTCTATTATAGATGTTGTTATGTCGCACAGAGATTCAACTTGGGCAATTTCATGACACAACAATCTTATTTGTGTTATTAATGCCTTGTTAATCTGCATTGCCTCTGCTTTGAACTCGGCAGGATGGGGAAGACTCTTGAACCTCTCTACTTGAGCTGATAACTGAGCAATTTTCTCATCTTTTGTCTTTGCCATCTGTTCATTCATCACCTTCAACTTTGATAATGCCTCTGATAATTCTTTCTTTCTCTGAATCGCTCCTGAATTGATCCTCTGTTTCTCTTCATGCAACTGTTTGTTGAGCTGGTTATTTAATTGTTGTTGCGTGGACAGTTGTTGTTGTAGTTGTTTTGACTTTTGTTGTTCCTCCGATAGTTGTGCTTGTAGTGAAGCGATCACTCGATCCTTTTCTTTCAACAAATTTCTTACCTCCGATGCCTTATCCATGGTGGCTGCCGAATAGGCACCAACATATTGAGATAACTTTGCCAGGTCATCGGAGGGGTCGAATTCTTCCCTCCATACCACATTGGTTGTTATTGTTTGTTCAAGGAACAGAGAAGGTTGATCAATCCTTCTCCTTTTCCGTTGTCGCTTTATTACAGCCCTGTGTTTTAGGCTATAGAAAACATCCAGTGGAGGAATGTCCTCCACCTGCAAAATAATTTGATCGGAAGGATTATTCGGAATTATTTCTACTACTGTAGTTGGGGGTAGACCGCTGGTTCCTTTGCTTGGAACCTCCTTTGATGTTGTATCTTGTGTATCGACAACTTTGGATGTTTCAGCGTCCATTGAGCTCTCAAAATTGCTTATAATTGTATTAAATTGTTGCCATTCCTCGAGCAATCTTGGGTCCATTTGAGTATCAACACTCACCTCCTTACTACTCTGCTCCTGTTGCTTTTTCTGTTCCTCCTCCCATATTCTCTCATGTTCTTTCTTTTCTGCTTCCTCTTTGTCTTTCCTCTATGCCTCTTGTTCTTTCCTTTGTGCCTCTTCCTGTTCTAACCTCTGGAGTTCCTCCTTCTCTCTTCTTTGGACTACTTCATAGATTTCGGATGTAGCAGGAGGTTCGCTGGTAACCTACTGCTCAGGCTCGCTTGATTGTATCATCGAGGCAGTAGCTAACAAATCTAGAGGCAGAGTTTGCAACCTCTGCTCTCTAAGTTTATTAAATTCTACTAACCCGTCATCATGGTATCTCATTCAAGCTAGTTGTTGCACCTAGAATATTGACTCGGCTGGGGAGAACAGGTCATCAAACTCATCTTCCTTATGTTCAAATTTAGTGAGTTTGGCCTGGTCTAGGGCATTATAGATGACTTTCTTCGGGTCGAAAAGTCTATTAGGCAGAGTAGCGAGACTTAGGATGTTAAATTTTTACTACCTCTTTCTCTGCATGTTTATAATCATGCAGAGTATAGACGCCACATCTTAGAGGAAAAGGAGGCCAAACTTGCTTCTTTGAATTTCTGAGAGTTTTTGTGGCTGATGCAGTTGTAAGCTGATATGCTATTTCACGAGCTAATAGCTTGTTTGGTATGTACAAGGGGAGGACATGAGGTCTGGCCTGACTGCCAAAAACTCTTACATAAGTGAGTTTTTCTTCTCCAAACTAGGTTCCTAAGGCTGTCAAGTCAATCTCAGCCTAAGAGGAGATCTTAGGGGCAAGTTTATCAAAAATTGCATAGTAAATAGGTAGCATGAATCCATTGCAGACTTGGTATAAATGGTGTTTATAGCGAGATTTCCATAGTTTCTGGTGGTAGATATGAATAGGCATAGGGTCCTGTGGAGTCCATCTCCACCCTAACACAGGAAACTCGAAATTAAAACAGAGGGTATCTAAAATATAGGCACTAAAATAAAATGGAGGGATGAACCTATCAGTAACATGGGATTTGTTTCTGAATTCAAGAATAGTTGTAGCCAACTTATCTGATAATATAGTCCCCCAATCCATGATTTCACTATTACATGCTGCTTCCATCAAAGGTACCATTTCTATGGAAAATTTTGAAGAATCATGTAATCCCCACAATTGACACATCATGACTCCAGCATAACAATAAGGAGAGCATAAGGAGTCGACGAAGTACTTACCTGAAGACTCATGTTTGTGTTTCGCTGGGTTCTGTCTCCATTCTCGTATAGGCCCTGACTCGGTTTCATTATCATCTCGAAACTTCTCCAGAAAGGCTTTATTGTACTTCTTCTCTGGATCGGGAAAATGGTACATTTGTCTGAAATCATTGGGCTGAAATGAACCAAATACTCTCCCATCAATAGTGCAGAATGTTCTATCCGTAATTGGAATTTCCTCAATTTCCCATCTCACCACATCCATATACGGAAGAATTTGCTCTCGAGCTGCTATCCTATGTAGGTAGGAATCAGCCAAATCTTTTAAAGTAACATCAGATTTCCGGCTTGAACCTGTTGTAGCTTGTACCGGTGTTTGCTGAGGTTCCTCGACTTCAACCAGGTTGTAAATATTTTGCCAAGTAGTGCTGCCAAGGCCAAGACATGTGGTATCTAAGATTAATCCCTTCTTGCTTGGTCCTGGATCGGTGGCATGTTGTCTTGTTACCATAGAAGCCAAAGTCATTCCAGACTTCTTAGATTTCTTTCCCATTTGGTCTGGAATCGTTACTGCGAAAAAATTCTGTGCAAGAGAAAAATGAACGTAATTCAGAGAATAGATGGCGAAAACCAAGTATGAGGGAATTGTGGCAATCAATGAATAATGGAAGATTTATCATAAGGCTCCCGTGGATACAATCTCTGAAAGGATTTAGGCATAACTGCTCATTAATTGGCCGTTAAAACCTGTCAATCATTTAAATGCTCATTATATCCTTTATTTTCCGAATAATAGTTTAAGCGTGGATTTGATTTTTTGGCGGTTGGATGCGAGCGAATCTCTTTCGGGAAGAGAAAAGGCTTTCAATGATAATTAATACAATATAGTGAAATCATATCGATCATTTTCGAAAGTCACGTTTTGGGTTCATCGCAATCGGAAATCGGAGGAATCCTTGGGCAATTTTATTTAAGTTTTATGGAATCCCCGATCGCCGATAGCGATATCGCTTGACTCGCATCGGGAGTTTGAAGGAGGAGAGTTTGTTATGTTCATGTTGCATTCCCCGATTGCCGATTGCGGTATCGCATCGGAGCAAAGGGGAGGGGCCTTTTATTATTTGTTTTCCCGATATCCGTTGGCTACTTGCTTTTATCGCGTCGGGGAAAATCAATGGGTCATGGTTATGCATCCTTTGTTGTTGCGATATGCAATCTTGCGATCGCTTTATCGCAATAATAAAAAATTATTCGTTTTATTTTTAAGACTGATTATTTCAAAAGGTTTTAAAATGTTTTGTTTATTTCCGAACCTTTAGAAGAGTGATGGATTAATACCAATTTAATCTAAAAGGACCCATTTCAAATTATAATTTCTAAAGTAAGATTTTATGAAATGGGGTTTTGTAATAGCACAACAATTGGCAATTCGTGGAAGAAACAATTATCTCTGAAAAGTTATTGAATTTTTGAACTTTCTTTACATAGATACCCTATCAAAAAGAAGTTCAATATAAATTAGTATACACACATTCTGAATATAATAAAGGCATGTTTTTGCTAATTCTTTCTCTTGTTAAAACTAAATACATTCTAAGTTTTAAATTGGCCTTTATTGGTTGATAATGATAAAACAAAACACTTTTTCAACTTAGCTTTTTTAGTTGACTCCTTTGTCACAGGTAGAGCCTCTGCTGCCAGCAAATGTTCATAGTTTCGACAGGGATACCTTTTAACCATTTGATTGTTCACGACCCCTTCCATCTTAGAGTATGATTAAAAGAATGAATTCAAAACATGTTTTCATATTTTGTATTTCTTTTCTTTTCCATTTTTTGTAAGATAAAATGCCATTGTCCTGGTTTGGTTTCCAGCTGATTTGACAATGCCATTCACTGGTTGTAATCTAATCGAACAAGCTGGATTGTGATGAGACCCCTTGTCTTATGCTTGTAAGCCATTACCCTGTTTTGGTATGCAGTGTTGGTAATGTCAGTTAGATTATTTCCTAATGATCATGGTAAGAAGGCTTGTAATAAGACCCCTTATCTTTATGTCAGATATTTTAGAATTACACTCTGAGTAATCATATACTTGAATGAATGGGATGAACAATTTTCTCCTTAAGAGAAAATGGATGACAAGGTAAGAGTTGAGGATGCTAAGATTGAACCAGTCTCTGTTTTGATATTGGTAACCCTTTTGTGGCCAGTTTGAAAACATTAAAATGATTTACAGTAGTTCTAAATCTTGAGAGGATTTTCACAAAAATAAAATGGGATTTTCAGAATGTTAATATACCTAATTTCCTAGAAATTGTTCCTTTTGTTTAAGATTTCTATTTTACAAAAGTAAATATTAAAATACTTCTTCTGAGAAACATTTCAATATAGCAAAGGCCAATAGAAGCTATTTTACAACCTTATTTCCTACTGATCCTAAATATTGCAAATCCTACTGAATTTAAAAGAGAAGGGGTTACCTCCTCAATTGAAGAATTTCTTTAAGATGAGGCCATTAACAGGAAGAGAGTCCCTCTTTCCTGATAGATCTTGTAATAAGAATGTCGATTGGCCTACCTTCTCGCTGATCTGAAATGGTCCAAGCCACATCTTTTGGAATTTGGTGTGTTTACCCTTATCCTCATGTGCTTTGTCCCATTTTAGAACTAGATCACCAACCTGCAACTGTTTAGAACTAGATAAAACTGAATCAAATGATAACTTGATTATCTGCTGATGTTTATCATGAGTAATTTTGGCCTTTTCTCTTTCTTCCTCTAATTTTAAAATTTGATCATTTCTAAGTTGGATAGGAGAAAAGGGTCTTTCTTTAATAAACTGAACTAGGCTAGAGAAGGAAGCGCTAAATTGGTCGGTAGTACTGCTTCTTTCCCATAGAAAAGGTTGAATGGGGAAGTACCTATAGAGGCCTTCTACGTTATTCTATCAGCCCATAGTGCGAATACTAAAGATTTGTGCTAGTTTTTATGATTTTGTTCAATAGTTCGCTTAATGATTTTGAGTAGATTTTTATTGGTATATTCTGCCAGACCATTACCTTGAGGATAGTAATTTGCAGAATATTTCAATTTAAATCCTCTTTTGATAGCAAACTCAAACATGGCATTTCCAGAAAAATAAGATGCATTATCAAAAACAAGAGCATTTGGGACACCAAACCAGGTAATGAGGAACTGGTCTATGAATTCTATAATTCCTTCAGAGTTTGTTGTCTTTAATGGAATTGCTTCAACCCACTTGGTAAAGTAATCAGTAGCAGTAAGGATATACTTGTGTTGTTTGGAGGATTGTGGAGTTATCTCTCCAATGATGTCTAGTCCCCATTGTTCAAAAGGTTGATCGATATTAACTAGCTGCAAAGGAAAAGTTGGTTTCCTTTGTCTTCCACTGGAGACTTGACAACTTTGGAATTTCCTTACATACTCATGGGTATCTCTGAATAAGGTGGGCCAGTAATATCCAGCATGGATGATTTTATGAGCTGTTGTGTCAGCTCCAAAATGTCCTCCAGCTGGTCCATCGTGTAGTTCCTGCAAAACCTTTTGTGCTTTAGGTTTCTCTAGGCATCTTAATAAAATTGAATCGTAGTTTTGCCTAAAAAGCACATCATCAATGATAACGAAGTTTTTTGACTTTAATCTAATAGCACGTTTGTTTTTATAAGAGAGATTAGGAGGTGCATGTCCATTTTTCAAATAAAATATTAAATCTGCATATTGAGATTTAGAATCGGTAATACTTATCTGGTTGATTTCTTCAATATGATCTGTCTCACCTGATTCCGGAATGTTGGATGCTCCTACTAATAACCTGCAAAAACCTTGACCTCTAACAATCTTTGCTGTCTTGATTTCCAAGTCATATTCTTGAAGTGTTGTAACCCAATTTTCCCTTTTTTCACCTAGTTCTCTTTGGATTAGTAATTGCGTTACTGCAGAAAAAGGAACTATTACTTTTGTATGGGTTTTTAGAAGGAAGGGCCTATAGTGTTTGATGGCTTTATACATGGAAAAGGCTTGTTTTTCAACTTCAGAGTAATTTAGTTTTGCACATTGAAAATTTGAAATAAAGAATGAAATCGATGCTTCCAAGTTGTGATCGTTGATTTGAGTGAGTACCGCTGCATAAGATAAATCAGACGCGATAGTGTACAATGTGAAATGATTAGAAAAATTAGGAGTGTTTAAAGAGGGGGCATTGATTATTGATTGCTTGATTAAATAAAATGCTTCTTTTTCCACAGTCCCCCATCTAAACAGTGAATTTTTCTTAATCATGGTTTTTAATGGTAAAATGATATGAGAAAAATCGGGAACAAATCTTTTGATAAAGTTGATCTGACCTAAAAATGACTGCATTGATTTTTTTTTTTGAGGAAATGGGATTTCAGAAATTTCTTTAATCCTGTCGGGATCAATATGAATACCATCTTTGGAAACAATAAAGCCCAAGAGCTTTCCTTGATCTAGAGCAAAGAAGGATTTTTTGGGATTAAGTGAAATACCATATATTCTACAACGTTCAAAAATTTGATTCAAATCATATAAATGGTTAGATACCTTTTTAGAAAATACAGTAATATCATCTAAATAGACAACTACTGTCTTGTTGATCAATCCTTTGAAAGCTGTATCCATTGCTCTTTGGAATGTAGCTCCTGCGTTAATAAGTCCAAAAGGCATTTTCTGATAGGCGTAGGTTGCCCATTTTGTTCTGAAAGTAGTTTTGAGTCTGTCATCAGGATGCACCAGAACTTGGTTGTATCCTGAAAAACCGTCTAGAAAGGACATTAGTTCAGAACCTGCTACTGAATGGCGTATTTAATCCATGGTAGGTAATAGGAAATTATCTTTTTGACTTGCCTTATTCACATTTCTGAAATATATACAAATCCTGATGTCACCATTCTTCTTCCTAACAGGTACCATGTTGGAGACCCAGTTTGAGTGTCGAAGAGGAAAAATAATCTTTGCTTTTAAGAGTTTATTTAGTTCTGATTTTATCTGACTCTCTAAGTTTGGATGTATTTTCCTCAATTTTTGTTGTACTGGTTTTTGTTCAGGTAACATTGGAATGGTATGTTGTATGACAGATGTATCATATGTTTTTAAATCATCATAATTCCAAGCGAAGACATGTTTGTTTTTTCTTAATAATCTAATAAATGTTGTCCATTCCTGTTCAGAAAGTCCTAATCCTAAATTGATATTTTGAGGATTTTGCTCTGTACCAAGATTTATCAATTCAAACCTTAAGGTAGAACTTTGGATTTTTGAATTGGTTACATGTTTGAAACTATCTTTAATGTCATAGAGATCTTCAAGTTTAACCACAGGTTTTGGTATGGAGTTTTCCTCATGCTTTTCTTTCATCTGAAGATCATGATCATTTTCATCAATGATCTGATCGTTGTAGGATTTGTCAGAAGTTAAGAAATGTAGAATGTCTTCATCGTGGTTGAATACTCTCCAATTGGTGATATTGTCGGGGACTGATGGCCTAAAGATCAACTCTACCGAAAATCTATCTAGACTAAAATCTTCAGAAGGCAAGAGTTTAGAAGCAACATTAGCCAACAGATCAGCTGCTGCATTCTGGGATCTGGGGATAGGTGAAATATTGAATGCTAAGAAATGAGATAAAAGTTCCTGGACTAAAGACTGGTACTGTTTAAGGTGATTAGAGAGACAATGGATTGTATTTCGAACTTGTTTTATAACAATCTCTGAATCGCCGAACACTTTTAAATATTGAACTTTCAAGCTGATAGCTTTGTATAATCCTTGGATCAAGGCTTCATACTCTGCTGTATTATTCGTGCATTCAAATTCTAATCTACAAGAAAGCATCATTTTTTCTCCCTCAGGGCTGACTAAAATACATCCTGCTCCTGATCCTTCACTAGATTTTGAACCCTCAAAATATAAAGACCAAAATAAAGAATTATCAACATGTTATTTACAAAATTCTCAGCAACATTAACACATCTAGATCTGTCAGTTTGTGAAAATTTTTCGATTTGTGATGTGAAATTGTTTACCGAGAAAGGAGATGGTTGGGAAATATAATTGCCAAAGAATGATTCAGAAGAATAGTTTCCCAAAATGTTATTGTTAAATGCAACTGGTTGATTCTCTTGTTCGAACTCTGTAATAGTGTGTGTCATGTGTTTCTCCCGATTGATTTTTATTTGATTTGGCTTTCCTTTGTAGGGCAGCCACATATGAGACCAATCGGTAGAAATATACCCGTGGAGCTTTTCAGACCAATCTCTGCTCATGATTAAACCATAGAACTCAGGTATATCAGCGATTACGATATCAATTCTTTGAACCACTCGTGGATCAGCCGATAACCTGATTGTAACAGAGTTTATTTCCCCTAAAACTTGGACTTTAGTTCTATCTAACTGCACAATGTCAATTGAGGACTTCTGGGGTTCTATGTTCAGTTTAGAACAAATTGAAGCTGGGATTATATTGGATGATGCCCCAGAGTCAATCAGGAAGTTATGTAGATTTCGATTGTATATTTCGTACGTTAAGAGAAAAAGAGGGGTATGGGAATTCGATCTGTCTCCAATTAGAATTGTATCAGTTACCTCAACTCTACCAGAAGGTGGTTGTCCTGAATCGCTTGCAGCTTTAGTATTGGGAAGAGGCGAAGAAGGAACTGCATTAAGTTCTTTGAGAAGCAATTTATGTTGATGTTTTAATTTGCTGAGTTCAAACATGGTGATGTTTGCCTTAGTCTTTTTCATATAATCAACAATATTATAGTCCATTGAATCCGATACTACCAACGTTTTAGATGATGTAGGTATATTGGAGGATGACGGTTGATTTTGAGGTACTGTTGCAGCTGGCTTCCTTGTGGGTACCTTTTCCTTTGTAGTATTAGTGCCTGCACTCCTTTTCTTTGAATTTGCCTGGACAGGTTCAGGAGTACTTTTACTCCTAGTAGTCACAGCAAAGGCTTCTTGTTCAGCTTCGGTAGCGGAGTTAGCCAATATGAAGTCCCACATTCCATGGCACTCAACGACTTCCTCTTCTTCTAATTAATCGGACGGTGTAATTGTTTCTTCTTCTTCTTCTTCCTCAGGATCTGAATCTACATAAGATATAACATTTGGAGGCTTGGACTCAGGTTTCTTAAAATTCCTATAAGGCTTCTTTGTTGAGGACTCTGCTACTTGCTTTTTTATTTCAACCATTTCATTTGACATGGTTTTGAGGACTTTTTGAAGGCCCTCCATATCATATGGATCTTTGGTGATTTTCGTTTTTGAATCATCCTTGAAAGACACTTTTTTGGATTTTCGTTCCTCGAGAGCAGCTTTCTTTTCCAAAGCGATTACACATTTTTCGACAGCGAGGGCTTCTTTCATGTTTTCAGCCAATGTAGGTTTTTTAGCCCTATCTACAAAAATGGCTATATTTGAGGGTAAGGCTATAATGTACCACTCGCTTCTAATTTGTTCACTTGGCTTATCATCGGTAGTGATTTTGTTCAAGAGTTTGTTAAATCGAGAGTTAAACTCCTTAATTCGTTCTCTTGATTCGATCCTTAGATTGGAAAGGTCATTGATGAGTGTAGCCAAGGATCTATCATCGCTGTATTTGGTAAGAAACTATTCATGAAAGATATTCCAACTGGTGATGGATCCAGAGGGCAAGGAAAAATACCAAGACCCTGCTGATCCTTGTAATGTGTAGGGGAGCAGTCTAACTACAACATCTTCTTTTGTTACTCCTTTCAGATTAACTGACAACATGAAATTATTTATGTGTTCGTCAGCTAATGTTCTAGCATCTGGATTAAACTTTGGTAACCATTTCTCAGGATAATCGGGTAATGGATGTAAAGGCGCAGGCATAGTGACTGCACCAGGACTTCTCCATGGTGTTTGAGCCATTTTGGGAGTACCAACGATTGTCTGTGGTGTTCCAGGTGTTTGGGGAGGAGGTGGAAATGAAGACTGAAAAGATTGTGATGTTGAAGGTGAAGTCCCCTGGTGAACAATAATATGTAATGGTGAAGTGGGTGTTTGACTTTGCACTGGTGATGATGAGATGGAAGATGATGGAGAAAAGGTTTCACTACCAAAACCTTCAGTGTTCTTTTTAATCCTTTTCCTTTGGGGTAAAGGCAACTCAGGTGGTTCAATACCGAGTTTTTCACTTTGAAGTCTGGTAAGATGATGAGGTAGGTGGAATTGTGAAGTCTGACTACCTTGTGATACTTCAAATCTAGGAGGTGAAATAGAGAAGCCTTGGAGTTTCTGGATGATAGACTGAACTTCAGGGGACTATGGGCTTAAATGGTCTGAAGTATGGTGAAGTTGAGCAGTAGTAGTTGATCCTTCCTCTTCTCGTCTGGATACTGGTATTTCAGAGTGCAAACGAGAGGTCCGAGGAGAGGTGGAGGGTGATTTACTCTGTGAATGGTCTGTAGGTTTTGACTTACTTTCCATTCATAGTGGAGGCCCTCCTTCTAGCGCCAAAAATGTTGATGCCCCGAAAATCATTACATCAACATCGGGGGATAACCACCCAATCCGGACCTTAATACAACTCCTTTTCCGTTTGGGATGGTGGCTTCGACTAGATATAATGGGACCAGTTTCCCAATAGTGAATAGAAAACGGGTGAATGAATGATTGGTTTTCTAACAAGTGATAATAAATGGAGGACTTATTCTATAAATTAAAAACATAAATGACTATTTTATCCCGGGAAGCTTCTATTCTTTAAGTGCAATGTTTAATAATCTATGTTTGTTGTCAGGCATATAGATGACACTATGCAATAAACAAAGACATTCATTTAAATGATAATTGCTTCGTTCAAATAGTTGAATGAAGTAATTGCTAAAGCAATATTACACTTCTCTTTTATATTACTGATACATGCATGATTGAAAGAATAGAAAACTGTAAACATCCAATAGTGGAAAGCATAAAGTTTACTGTTAAAACACATTCATATATTCAATAATAGCATAAATGACCAAACAACAATTCACATATAAGGAATAAATTCAGACATAGATAATAGTACCATATGAGCTGCGAATTATTCCCTACGCCAATCGTAATTTGAATTCCTTCTTCCGATTCAGAAATACTTTTAAATAAAGGCAGTAGTGCACATTCACATCAAAGCTTCATTATCAAAATTTGGAAAGATTGGTCCAGTTTTCATAAAAGAATATGCCTGAAGTACAGTAGTGCAACTTCAGGCTTAAGTCATATACAAAAACTTACGACCCTTTCTAAATACATGAAAGGGTCTATAAATACTAAACTAAGCTAACAAACTACAAAATTAAAATGCTACTAAATTGGTATAATCCAATCTTAAATATCTCTCCCACAGTGATCTGGAAATTGGCAGCGATGATTCATCCTTCTGGCTGTTTTCCTTTTGTCTTGAGTTGGCATATAGCCAGCATTGGCTCCACTTCTTGAGGGCACCTAAGACGAGAATTGATTTGAGCAGCATAGGTGGCATCATGTATATTGGGAATGATACACCTGATTGCATCCGTCAGGCATTTGAGGGTGGCTCTCTGACTGTATGGTTTTACTAGGAACAACCAATAGGTGTCCCAAGTTAAACTTTTAATCCTTGAGATCAATCTCCCATTCTTTTCTAGCTCTTGGTTACATGACTGCTCCAATGTCTTGGCCGATAATAATTTACCTGGTGTACATTGAGAAATCAAGTTAGATAAATAGAGAGTATTATTGATCAAGTCAATTAAATTGCTCGTAGATAACTTGCATCTAGAAACAACTCTCTCTGCTTTCATTAATTGGGACTGCCACTCTGTGAATAGGAATTCCTTATGGGATTCTAAGATTTTGGGCAAGTTTGTTGCCTTTCCCTCGTTAGAGTCCTGCCAAGTAAGAAAATTTGTCAAAGTGTCTTCGGCTTGCTCTAAATCCTGCCTGGCATCAGCTGACTTATCTATTATAGATGTTGTTATGTCGCATAAAGGTTCAACTTGGGCGATTTCATGACATAATAATCTTATTTGTGTTATTAATGCCTTGTTAATTTGCATTGCCTCTGCTCTGAATTCGGCAGGCTGGGGAAGACTCTTGAACCTTTCTATTTGAGATGATAATTGAGCAATTTGCTCATCTTTTGTCTTTGCCATCTCTTCATTCATCGCCTTCAACTTTGATAATGCCTCAGATAGTTCCTTTTGTTTCTGGATTTCTTCCAAATCGATCCCCTGCTTCTCTTCATGCAACTGTTTGTTTAGCTGGTTGTTTAATTGTTGCTGTGTGGACAGTTGCTGTTGTAGTTGTTCTGACTTCTGCTGCTCTTCCGATAGCTTTGCTTGTAATGAAGTGATCGCTTGATCCTTTTCCTTTAACAAATTGCTTACCTTCGATGCCTTATCCATGGTGGCTGCCAAATAGGCACCAGCATATTGAGATAACTTTGTCAGGTCATCAAAGGGGTCGAATTCTTCTCTCCATACGACATTTGTTGTTATTGTTTGTTTAGGGAACAGAGAAGGTTGATCAATCCTTCTCCTTTTCCGTTGTCACTTTATTACAGCCTTGTGTTTTGGGCTATAGAAAACATCTAGTGGAGGAATGTCCTCCACTTGCAAAATAATTTGATTAGAAGGATTCTTCGGAATTATTTCTACTACTGTATTTGAGGGTGGACTGCTGGTTCCCTGGCTTGGAACCTCCTTTGATGTTGTGTCTTGTGTATCGGCAGCTTTGGATGTTTCGACATCCGTTGAGGTCTCAAGATTGCCTATAATTGTATTGAATTGTTGCCATTCTTCAAGCAATCTTGGGTCCACTTGAGTATCAACATTCATTTCTTTGCTGCTCTGCTCCTGCTGCTTTTTCTGTTCTTCTTCCCTTATTCTCTCCTGTTCTTTCTTTTCTGCTCCCTCTTGTTCTTTCCTTTGTGCCTCCTCTTGTTCTTTTCTATGTGCCTCTTCCTATTCTAACCTCCGGAGTTCCTCCTGCTCTCTTCTCTGGACTTCTTCATAGATTGCGGATGTAGCAGGAGGTTCATTAGTAAGCTACTGCTCAGGCTCGCTTGACTGAATCATCGGGGTAGTAGCTAACAAATATAGAGGCAGAGTTTTCAACCTCTGTTCTCTAAGTTTGGTAAATTCTACTAACCTGTCATCACGGTATCC
Organism: Pinus taeda; assembly: GCA_000404065.3. NCBI lineage: Eukaryota > Viridiplantae > Streptophyta > Pinopsida > Pinales > Pinaceae > Pinus > Pinus taeda. The sequence continues at coordinate 48,664 of APFE031120481.1, read as the reverse complement.
CATTCTGGCTAGCTGTTGCACCTGGAATATTCACTCGGCAGAGGAGAACAGGTCATCAAACTCATCTTCCTTGTGCTCAAATTTAGTAAGCTTGGCTTGATCTAGGGCATTATAGTTGACTTTCTTTGGGTCGAAACGTCTATTAGGCAGAGTGGCAAGACTTAGGACGTTAATTTTTTCTGCCTCTTTCTATGCATGTTTATAATCATGCAGAGTATAGACGCCACACCTAAGAGGAAAAGGAGGCCAAACTTGCTTTTTTGAATTTCTGAGAGTTTTCGTGGCTGACGCAGTTGTAAGCTGATATGCTATTTTGCGAGCTAATAGCTTGTCTAGTATGTACAAGGGGAGGACATGAGGTCTAGCCTGACTGCCAAAAACTCTTACATAGGTGAATTTTTCTTCTCCAAACCAGGTTCCTAGGGCTGTCAAGTCAATTTTAGCCTGAGAGGAGATCTTAGGGGCAGGTTTATCAAAAATTGCATAGTAAAGAGGTAGCATGAATCCATTGCAGACTTGGTATAAATGGTGTTTATAATGAGCTTTCCATAGTTTCTGGTGGTAGATATGAATAGGCATAGGGTCCTGTGGAGTCCATCTCCACCCTAACATAGGGAACTCGGAATTGAAACAGAGGGTATCCAAAATATAGGCACTAAAATAAAATGGAGGTATGAACCTATCAGTAGCATGGGATTTGTTTCTGAATTCAAGAATAGCCGTAGCCAACTTATCCGATAATATAGTCCCCCAATCCATGATTTCACTATTACATGCCACTTCCATCAAAGGCACCATCGCTATGGAAAATTTGGAAGAATCATGCAATCCCCACAATCGACACATCATGACTCCAGCATAACAATAAGGAGAGCATAAGGAGTCGATGGAGTACTTACCCAAAGACTCATGTTTTTGTTTCGCCGGGTTATGTCTCCATTCTCATATAGGCACTGACTTGGTCACATTCTCATCTCGAAACTTCTCCAGAAATGATTTATTGTACTTCTTCTCTGGCTCGGGCAAATGGTACATTTGTCTGAAATCGTTGGGCTGAAATGAACCAAATACTCTTCCATCAAGAGTGCAGAATGTTCTGTCCGTAATTGGAATTTCCTCAATTGCCCATCTCACCACATTCGTATACGGAAGAATTTACTCTCAAGCTTCTACCCTATGTAGGTAGGAATCAGCCAAATCTTTTAAAGTAGCATCAGGTTTCCGACTTGAACCTGCTAAAGCTTGTACTGATGTTTGTTGAGGGTCCTCGGCTTCTACCAGGTTGTAAATATTTTGCCAAGTAGTGCTGCCAAGGCCGAGACATGTGGTATCTGAGATTAATCCCTTCTTGCTTGGTCCTGGATCGGTGGCATGTTGTCCTGTTACCATAGAAGCCGAAGGCGTTCTAGACTTCTTAGATTTCTTTCCCATCGTTACTGCGGAAAAACTCTGCGCAAGAGAAAAATAAACGTAATGCAGAGAATAGATGGTGAAAACCAAGTATGGGGAGATTGTGTCAATCAATGAGAAATGGAAGATTTATCATAAGGCTCCTGCGGATGTAATCTCTGAAAGGATTTAGGCATGACTGCTCATTAATTGGATGTTAAAACCTGTCAATCATTTAATTGCTCATTATATCCTTTATTTGCCGAATAATGGTTTAAGCGTGGATTTGATTTTTTGGCGGTTGGATGCGAGCAAATCTCTATCGAGAAGAGAAAAGGCTTTCAATGATAATTGATATATAAGATAGCGAAATCATATTGATCCTTTTCGGAAGTCACGCCTGGATTCATTGCAATCGGCAATCGGAGGAAGGCTTGGGTAATTTTATTTGAGTCTTATGGAATCCCCGATCACCGATAGCGATATCACTTGACTCGTATTGGGAGTTTGAGTGAGGAGAGTTGTTTATGTTCGCGTCGCATTCCCCGATCGCTGATTGCAATATCGCATCGGAGCAAAGGGGAGGGGCCTTTTATTATTTGTTTTCCCGATATCTATTGGCTATTTTGCTTTTATCGCATCAGGGAAAATCAATGGGTCATGGTTATGCATCCTTTGTTGTTGCGATATGCGATCTTGCGATCGCTTTATCACAATAATAAAGGATTATTCATTTTATTTTTAAGACCGATTATTTCAAAAGGTTTCAAGCTGTTTTGTTTATTTCCGAACCTTTAGAAGAGTGATGGATTAATACCAATTTAATCTAAAAGGGACCCATTTCAATTTTTTATTTTCTAAAGTAAAATTGTTTGAAATGGGGGGTTGTTGTATAGCACAACAATTGGTGATTCGCTAGAAGAAACAGTTATCTCTGAAAAAGTTATTGAAATTTTGAACTTTCTTTACATAGATACCTTATCAAAAAGGAAAGTTCTAATATAACTAAGTATACACACATTCTGAATATAATAAAGACATGTTTTTGCTAATTCTTTCCCTTGTTAAAACTAAATACACTCTAAGTTTTAAATTGGCCTTTATTGGTTGATAATGATAAAACAAAACACCTTTCCAACTTAGCCATTTTAGTTGACTCCTTTGTCATAGGTAGAGCCTTTGCTGCCAGCAAATGTTCATAGTTTCGACAGGGATACCTTTTAACCATTTGATTGTTCACGACCCCTTCCATCTCAGAGTATGATTAAAAGAATGAATTCAAAACATGTTTTCATATTTTGTATTTCTTTTCTTTTCCTTTTCTTTTGTAAGATAAGAAGCCATTGTCCTGGTTTGGTTGCCAACTGATTTGACAATGCCATTCACTGGTTGTAATCTAATCGAACAAGCTGGCTTGTGATGAGACCCCTTGTCTTATGATTATAAGCCATTACCCTGTTTTGGTATGTAGTGTTTGTAATTTCGGTCAAATTATTTCCCAATGATCATGGTAAGCAGGCTTGTAATAAGACCCCTTATCTTTATATCAGATATTTTGGAATTACACTCTGAGTAATCATATACTTGAATGAATGGGATGAACAATTTTCTCCTTAAGAGAAAATGGATGACAAGGTAAGAGTTGAGGATGCTAAGATTGAATCAGTCTCTGTTTTGATATTGATAACCTTTTTTGTGACCAGTTTGAAAACATTAAAATGATTTACAGTAGTTTTAAATCTTGAGAGGATTTTCACAAAACAAAATGGGATTTTCAGAATGCTAATATACCTAATTTCCTAGAAATTGTTCCTTTTGTTTAAGATTTCTATTTTACAAAAGTAAATATCAAAAATACTTCTTCTTAGCAACATTTCAATATAGCAAAGGCCAATAGAAGCTATTTTACAACCTTATTTCCTAATGATCCTAAATATTACAAATCCTACTGAATTTAAAACAGAAGGGGTTACCTCCTCAATTGAAGAACTTCTTTAAGATGAGGCCATTCACAGGAAGAGTGTCCCTCTTTCCTGATAGATCTTGTAATATGAATGTCGAATGGCCTACCTTCTCGCTGATCTGAAATGGTCCAAGCCACATCTTTTGGAATTTGGTGTGTTTACCCTTATCCTCATGTGTTTTGTCCCATTTTAGAACTAGATCACCAACCTGCAACTGTTTAGATCTAGACGAAGCTTAATCAAATGATAACTTGATTATCTGCTGATGTTTATCATGAGTAATTTTGGCCTTCTCTTTCTTCTTCTAATTTTAAAATCTGATCAAGTCTGAGTTGGATAGAAGAAGAGGGTCTTTCTTCAATAAACTGAACTAGGGCTAGAGAAGGAAGCGCTAAATTGGTCGGTAGTAATGCTTCTTTCCCGTAGACAAGGTTGAATGGGGAAGGACCTATAGAGGCCTTCTGCGTTATTCTATCAGCCCATAGTGCGAATACTAAAGATTTATGCCAGTTTTTATGATTTTGTTCGATAGTTTGCTTAATGATTTTGAGTAGATTTTTATTGGTAGATTCTACTAGACCATTACCCTGGGGATAGTAATTTGCAGAATATTTCAATTTAAATCCTCTTTTGATAGCAAACTCAAACATGGTGTTTCCAGGAAAATAAGATGCATTATAAAAAGCAAGAGCATTTGGGACACCAAACCTGGTAATGATGAACTGATCTATGAATTCTATAATTCCTTCAGAGTTTGTTGTCTTTAATGGAATTGCTTCAACCCACTTGGTAAAGTAATCAGTAGCAGTAAGGATATACTTGTGTTGTTTGGAGGATTGTGGAGTTATCTCTCCAATGATGTCTAGTCCCCATTGTTCAAAAGGTTGATCGATATTAACTGGTTGCAAAGGAAAAGTTGGTTTCCTTTGTCTTCCACTAGAGACTTGACAACTTTGGCATTTTCTTACATACTCATGGGTATCTCTGAATAAGGTGGGCCAGTAATATCCAGCATGGATGATTTTATGAGCTGTTGTGTCAGCTCCAAAATGTCCTCCAGCTGGTCCATCGTGTAGTTCCTGCAAAACCTTTTGTGCTTCAGGTTTCTCTAGGCATCTTAATAAAACTGAATCGTAGTTTTGCCTAAAAATCACATCATCAATGATAACAAAGTTTTTTGACTTTAATCTAATAGCACGTTTGTTTTTATAAGAGAGATTAGGAGGTGCATGCCCATTTTTTAAATAAAATATTAAATCTGCATATTGAGATTCAGAATCAGTAATACTTATTTGGTTGATTTCTTCAATATGATCTATATCACCTGATTCGGGAATGTTGGATGCTCCTGCTAATAACCTGCAAAAACCTTGGCCTCTAACAATCTTTGCTAGCTTGATTTCCAAGTCATATTCTTGAAGTGCTATAACCCAATTTTCCCTTTTCTCACCTAGTTCTCTTTAGATCAGTAATTGCCTTACTGCAGAAAAAGGAACTATTACTTTTGTATGGGCTTTTAGAAGGAAGGGCCTATAGTGTTTGATGGCTTTATACACGGCAAAAGCTTGTTTTTCAACTTCAGAGTAATTTAGTTCTGCACCTTGAAAATTTGAACTAAAGAATGAAATCGGTGCTTCCAAGTTGTGATCGTTGATTTGAGTGAGTACCGCTGCATAAGATAAATGAGACGTGATAGTGTACAATGTGAAATGATTAGAGAAATTAGGAGTGTTTAAAGCGGGGGCATTAATTATTGATTGCTTGATTAAATCAAATGCTTCTTTTTCCACAGTCCCCCATATAAACACTGAATTTTTCTTAATCATGGTTTGTAATGGTAAAATGATATGAGAAAAATAGGGAACAAATCTTTTGACAAAGTTGATCTGACCTAAAAATGACTGCATTGATTTTTTGTTATGAGGAAATGGGATTTCAGAAATTTCTTTAATCCTGTCAGGATCAATATAAATACCGTCTTTGGAAACAATAAAGCCTAAGAGCTTTTCTTGATCTAGAGCAAAGAAGGATTTTTTAGGATTAAGTGAAATACCATACCTTCTACAGCGTTCAAAGATTTGATTCAAATCATGTAAATGGTTAGATCTCTTTTTAGAAAAAACAGTAATATCATCTAAATAGACGACTACTGTCTTGTTGATCAATCCTTTGAAATTTGTATCCATTGCTCTTTGGAATGTAGCTCATACGTTAATAAGTCCAAAAGGCATTTTCTAATAGGCATAAGTTCCCCATTTTGTTCTGAAAGTAGTTTTGAGTCTATCGTCAGGATGAACCAGGACTCGGTTATATCCTGAAAAACCGTCTAGAAAGGACATTAATTCAGAACCTGCTACTGAATGGAGTATTTGCTCCATGGTAGGTAATGGAAAATTATCTTTTTGACTTGCCTTGTTCAGATTTCTGAAATCAATACAAATCCTGATGTCACCATTTTTCTTCCTGACAGGTACCATGTTGGAGACCCAATTTGAGTGTCGAACAAGAAAAATAATCTTTGCTTTCAAGAGTTTATTAAGTTCTGATTTTATCTGACTCTCTAAGTTTGGATGTATTTTCCTCAATTTTTGTTGTACTGGCCTTTGTTCAGGTAGCATTGGAATGGTATGTTGTATGATAGATGTATCATATGTTTTTAAATCATCATAATTCCAGGCGAAGACATGTTTATTTTTTCCTAATAATCTAATAAATGTTGTCCTTTCCTGTTCAGAAAGCCCCAATCCTAAATTGATATTTTGAGGGTGTTGCTCAATACCAAGATTTATCAATTCAAACCTTAAGGTGGAACTTTGGAGTTTTGAATTGGTTACATGTTTGAACCTGTCTTAAATGTCATAGAGATCTTCAAGTTTAACCACAGGTTTTGGTATGGAGTTTTCCTCATGCTTTTCTTTCATCTGAAGATCATGATCACTCTCATCAATGATCTGATCGTTGTAGGCTTTGTCAGAAGTTAAGAAATGTAGAATGTCTTCATCGTGGTTGAATACTCTCCAATTGGTGATATTGTTGGGGATTGATGGCCTAAAGATCAACTCTACTGAAAATCTATCTAGACTAAAATCTTCAGAAGGCAAGAGTTTAGAAGCAACATTAGCCAACAGGTCAGCTGCTGCATTCTGGGATCTGGGAATAGGTGAAATATTGAATGCTAAGAAATGAGATAAAAGTTCCTGGACTAAAGACTGGTAGTGTTTAAGGTGATTAGAGAGACAATGGATTGTATTTCGAACTTGTTTTATAACAATCTCTGAATCGCCGAACACTTTTAAATATTGAACTTTCAAGCTGATAGCTTTGTATAATCCTTGGATCAAGGCTTCATACTCCGTTGTATTATTCATGCATTCAAATTCTAATCTACAAGAAAGCATCATTTTTTCTCCCTCAAGGCTGACTAAAATACACCCTGCTCCTGATCCTTCACTAGATTTTGAACCGTCAAAATATAAAGACCAAAATAAAGAATTATCAACATTTTTATTTACAAAATTCTCAGTAACATTAACACATCTAGATCGGTCAGTTTGTGAAAAATTTTCGATTTGTGATGTGAAATTGTTTACCAAGAAAGGAGATGGCTGGGCAATATAATTGCCAAAGAATGATTCAGAAGAATAATTTCCCAAAATGTTATTGTTTAATGCAACTGGTTGATTCTCTTGTTTGAACTCTGTAACAGTATGTGTTATGTGTTTTTCCCAATTGATTTTTATTTGATTCGGCTTTCCTTTGTAGGGCAGCCACATATGAGACCAATCGGTAGAAATATATCCGTGGAGCTTTTCAGACCAATCTCTGCTCAGGATTAAACCATAGAACTCAGGTATATCAGCGCTTAATATATAAATTCTCTGAACCACTCGTGGATTAGCCGATAACCTTATTGTAACAGAGTTTATTTCCCTTAAAACCTGGACTTTAGTTCTATCTAACTACACAATATGAATTGAGGACTTCTGGGATTCTATGTTCAGTTTAGAACAAACTGAAGCTGGCATTATATTGGATGATGCCCCAGAGTCAATCAAGTAGTTATGTAGATTTCGATTGTAGATTTCGTACGTTAAGAGAAAAGGAGGGGTATGGGAATTTGATCTGTCTCCAATTAGAAATGTATCAGTCGCCTCAACTCTACCAGAAGGTGGTTGTCCTGAATCACTTGCAGCTCTAGTACTGGGAAGAGCCGAAGAAGGAACTGCATTAAGTTCTTTGAGAAGCAATTTTTGTTGATGTTTTAATTTGTTGAGTTCAAACATGGTGATGTTTGCCTTAGTCTTTTTTATATCATCAACAATATTATAGTCCATTGAATCCGATACTACCAACGTCTTAGATGATGTAGGTATATTGGAGGATGACGGTTGATTTTGAGGTACTGTTGCAGCTGGCTTCCTTGTGGGTAGTTTTTCCTTTGTAGTATTGGTACCTGCACTCCTTTTCTTTGAACTTGCCTGGACAGGTTCAGGAGTACTTTTGCTCCTAGTAGTCATAGGAAAGGTTTCTTCTTCAGCTTCGGTATCGAAGTTAGGCAATATGAAGTCGCACATTCCATGGCATTCAACGACTTCCTCTTCTTCGAATTCATCGGATGGTGCAATTGTTTCTTCTTCTTCTTCTTCCTCAGGATTTGAATCTGCATAAGATATAACATTTGGAGGCTTGGACTCAAGTTTCTTAAAATTCCTATAAGGTTTCTTTGTTGAGGACTCTGTTACTTGCTTTTTTATTTCAACCATTTCATTTGACATGGTTTTGAGGAAGTTTTGAAGGCCCTCCATATCATATGGATCTTTGGTGGTTTTCTTTTTTGGATTTCCATTCCTCGAGAGTAGCTTTCTTTTCCAAAGCGATTACACATTTTTCGACAGTGAGGGCTTCTTTCATGTTTTCAGCCATTGTAGGTTTTTTAGCCCTATCTACAAAAATGGCTATATTTGAGGGTAAGGCTGTAATGTACCACTCGCTTCTAATTTGTTCACTTGGCTTTTCATCGGTAGGGATTTTATTCAAGAGTTTGTTAAATCGAGACTTAAACTCCTTAATTGGTTCTCTTGACTCGATCCTTAGATTGGAAAGGTCATTGATGAGTGTGGCCAAGGATCTATCATCGCCGTATTTGGTAAGGAACTGTTCCTGAAAGATATTCCAACTGGTAATGGATCCAGAATTTAAGGAAAAATACCAAGACCCTGCTAATCCTTGTAATCTGTAGGGGAAAAGTCTAACTACAACATCTTCTTCTGTTACTCCTTTCAGATTAACTGACAACATGAAATTATTTATGTTTTCCTCAACTAATGTTCTAGCATCTTGATTAAACTTTGGTAACCATTTCTCAGGATAATCGAGTAATGGATGTAAAGGCGCAGGCATAGTGATTGCACCAGGACTTCTCCATGGTGTCTGAGCCATTTTGGGAGTACCAACGATTGCTTGTGGTGTTCCAGGTGTTTGGGGAGGAGGTGGAAATGAAGACTGAAAAGATTGTGATGTTGATGGTGAAGTCCCCTGATGAACAATAATATGTAATCGTGAAGTGGGTGTTTGACTTCGCACTGGTGATGATGAGATGGAAGATGATGGAGAAAAGGTTTCACTACCAGAACCTTCAGTGTTCTTTTTAATCCTTTTCCTTTGGGGTAAACGCAACTCAGGTGGTTCAATATCAAGTTTTTCGCTTTAAAGTCTGGTAAGGTGATGAGGTAGGTGGAATTGCGAAGTCTAACTGCCTTGTGATACTTCAAATCTAGGAGGTGAAATAGAGAAGCCTTGAATTTTCTGGATGATAGACTGAACTTTAGGGGACTCCGGGCTTAAATGGTCTAAAGTATGATGGGGTTGAGCAGTAGTAGTTGATCCTTCCTCTTCTCTTCTGGATACTGGTATTTCAGAGTGCAAACAAGAGGTCCGAGGAGAGGTGGACGGTGTTTTACTCTGTGAATGGTCTGTAGGTTTTGACTTACTCGCCATTCATAGTGGAGGCCCTCCTTCTAGCGCCAGAAATGTTGATGCCCCGAAAATTGTTACATCAACATCGGGGGATAACCACCCAGTCCGAACCTTAATACAGCTCCTTTTTCGTTTGGGATGGTGGCTCCGACTGGATATAATGGGACTAGTTTCCCAATAGTGAATAAAAAGGGGGTGAATGAATGATTGGTTTTCTAACAAGTGATAATAAATGGAGGACTTATTCTATGAATGAAAACATAAATGATTATTTTATCCCGGGAAGCTTCTATTCTTTAAGTGCAATGTTTAATAATCTATGTTTGCTGATAGGCATATAGATGACACTATGCAATAAACAATGACATTCATTTAAATGATAATTGCTTCGTTCAAATAGTTGAACGAAGTAATTGATAAAACGATATTACACTTCTCTTTTATATTATCGATACATGCATGATTGAAATAATAGCAAACTGTAAACATCCAATAGTGGAAAGCATAAAGTTTACTGTTAAAACACATTCATAGCATAAATGACCAAACAACAATTCACATAAAAGGAATAAATTCAGACATAGATAATAGTACCATATGAGCTACGAATTATTCCCTACACCACTCGCAATTTGAATTCCTTCTTCCGAATTCAGAAATACTTTAAAATAAAGGCAATAGTGCACATTCACATCAAAGCTTCATTGTCAAAATTTGGAAAGATTTGGTCCAGTCTTCATAAAAGAATATGCCTGAAGTACAGTAGTGCAACTTCAGGATTAAGTCATATACAAAAAATTACGACCCTTTATAAATACATGAAAGGGTCTACAAATACTAAACTAATCTAACAAACTACAAAATTAAAATGCTACTAAATTGGTATAATCCGATCTTAAAATATCTCTCCCACAGTGATCTGGAAATTAGCAGCGATGATTCATTCTTTTGGCTATTTTCCCTTTGTCCTGAGTTGGCATATTGCCAGCATTGGCTCCACTTCTTGAGGGCAGCTGAGATGAGAATTGATTTGAGCAACATAGGTGGCATCTTTTATATCAGGAATGATACACCCGGTTGCATCTATCAGGCATTTGAGGGCGGCTCTCTGACTGTATGGTTTTACTAGGAACAACCAATAGGTGTCCCAAGTTAAACTTTTAATCCCTGAGATCAATCTCCCATTTTCTTCTAGCTCTTGGTTACATGACTGCTCCAATGTCTTGGCCGATAATAGTTTACGTGGTGTACATTGAGAAATCATGTTAGATAAGTAGAGAGTATTATTGATCAAGTTAATTAAATTGCTCGTAGATAACTTGCATCTGGAAACAGCTCGCTCTACTTTCATTAATTGGGATTGCCACTTTGTGAATAGGATTTCCTTATGGGATTCTAAGATTTTGGGCAAGTTTGCTGCCTTTCCCTCATTAGATTCCTTCCACGTAAGAAAATCTGTCAAAGTGTCTTCAGCTTGCTCTAAATCCTGCCCGACATCTACTGACTTATCGATTATAGATGATGTTATGTCGCATAAAGGTTCAACTTGGGCGATTTCATGACATAACAATATTATTTGTGTTATTAATGCCTTGTTAATTTGCATTGCCTCTACTCTGAACTCAGGATGTTGCGGAAGACTCTTGAACCTTTCCACTTGAGCCGATAATTGAGCAATTTTCTCATCTTTTGTCTTTGCCATCTATTCATTCATCGCCTTCAACTTTGATAATGCCTTGGATAGTTCCTTCTGTTTCTGGATTGCTCCCTAATCGATCCTCTGCTTCTCTTCATGCAACTGCTTGTTTTAGCTGGTTGTTTAATTATTGCTGTGTGGACAGTTGCTGTTGTAGCTATTCTGACTTTTGCTGCTCTCCCGATAGCTGCGCTTGTAATGAAGCGTTCACTTCATCCTTTTCCTTCAACAAATTTCTTACCTCCGATGCCTTATCCATGGTGGCTGCCAAATAGGCACCAACATATTGAGATAACTTGGTTAGGTCATCGGAGGGGTCGAATTATTCTCTCCATACCACATTTTCTTTTATTGTTTGTTCAGGGAACAAAGAAGGTTGATCAATCCTTCTTCTTTTCCGCTGTCACTTTATCACAACCCTATGTTTTGGGCTATAGAAAACATCTAGTGGAGGAATGTCCTCCACTTGCAAAATAATTTGATCGGAAGGGTTCTTCGGAATTACTTCTACTACTGTATTTGAGGATGGGCCGCTGGTTCCTTTGCTTGGAACCTCCTTTGATGTTGTATCTTGTGTATCGGCAGCTTTGGATGTTTCGGCGTCCGTTGAGGTCTCAAGATTGCCTATAATTGTATTGAATTGTTGCCATTCTTCAAGCAATCTTGGGTCCACTTGAGTATCAACATTTATTTCTTTGCTACTCTACTCCTACTGCTTTTTCTGTTCTTCTTCCCTTATTCTCTCCTGTTGCTTCTTTTTTGCATCCTCTTGTTCTTTTCTCTGTGCCTCTTCCTGTTCTAACCTTCGGAGTTCCTCCTGCTCTCTTCTCTGGACTTCTTCATAGATTGCGGATGTAGCAGGAGGTTCATTAGTAAGCTGCTGCTCAGGCTTGCTTGACTGAATCATCGAGGGAGTAGCTAACAAATCTAGAGGAAGAGTTTGCAACCTTTGTTCTCTAAGTTTATTAAATTCTACTAACTCGTCATCATGATATCTCATTCCGGCTAGCTGTTGTACCTGGAAGATTGACTCGGCAGAGGAGAATAGGTCATCAAACTCATCTTCCTTGTGCTCGAATTTATTAAGCTTGGCTTGATCCAGGGCACTATAGATGACTTTCTTTGGGTCAAAATGTCTATTAGGCAGAGTGGCGAGACTTAGGACGTTCATTTTTTCTGCCTCTTTCTCTGCATGTTTATAATCATGCAAAGTATAGACGCCACACCTAAGAGGAAAAGGAGGCCAAACTTGCTTCTTTGAATTTCTGAGAGTTTTCGTGGCTGACGCAGTTGTAAGCTGATATGCTATTTCGTGAGCTAATAGCTTGGCTAGTATGTACAAGGGGAGGACATGAGGTCTGGCCTGACTGCCAAAAACTCTTACATAGGTGAATTTTTCTTCTCCAAACCAGGTTCCTAGGGCTGTCAAGTCAATCTTAGCCTGAGAGGAGATTTTAGGGGCAGGTTTATCAAAAATTGCATAGTAAAGAGGTAGCATGAATCCATTGCAGACTTGGTATAAATGGTGTTTATAATGAGCTTTCCATAGTTTCTGGTGGTATATATGAATTGGCATAGGGTCCTGTGGAGTCCAGCTCTACCCTAACACAGGGAACTCAGAATTGAAACAAAGGGTATCCAGAATGTAGGCACTAAAATAAAATGGAGGGATGAACCTATCAGTAACACGGGATTTGTTTCTGAATTCAAGAATAGCCGTAGCCAACTTTTCCGATAATATAGTCCCCCAATCCATGATTTCACTATTACATGCCGCTTCCATCAAAGGAACCATCTCTATTGAAAATTTGGAAGAATCATGCAATCCCCACAATCGACACATCATGACTCCAGCATAACAATAATGAGAGCATAAGGAGTCGACGGAGTACTTACCTGAAGACTCATGTTTGTGTTTCACCGGGTTCTGTCTCCATTCTCGTATAGGTGCTGACTCGGTCTCATTCTCATCTCGAAACTTCTCCAGAAATGCTTTATTGTACTTCTTCTCTGGGTACCATTTGTCTGAAATCATTGGGCTGAAATGAACCAAATACTCTTCCATCAACAGTGCAGAATGTTCTGTCCGTGATTGGAATTTCCTCAATTTCCCATCTCACCACATCCATATACGAAAGAATTTGCTCTCGAGCTGCTATCCTATGTAGGTAGGAATCAGCCAAATCTTTTAAAGTAGCATCATATTTCCAGCTTGAACCTACTGAAGCTTGTACCGATGTTTGCTGAGGGTCCTCGGCTTCTACCAGGTTGTAAATATTTTTCCAAGTAGTGCTGCTAAGGCCGAGACATGTGGTATCTGAGATTAATCCCTTCTTGCTTGGTCCTGGATCGGTGGCATGTTGCCCTGTTACCATAGGAGTCAAAGGCATTCCAGAATTCTTAGATTTCTTTCCCATTGTTACTGCGGAAAAAACTTTGCACAAGAGAAAAATAAACGTAATGCAGAGAATATATGGCGAAAACCAAGTATGAGGAAATTGTGTCAATCAATGAGTAATGGAGGATTTATCATAAGGCTCCCATGGATGTAATCTATGAAAGGATTTAGGCATGACTGCTCATTAATTGGCCATCAAAACCTGTCAATCATTTAATTGCTCATTATATCCTTTATTTGCCGAATAATGGTTTAAGCGTGGATTTTATTTTTTGGCAGTTGGGCGCGAGTGAATCTCTATCGAGAAGAGAAAAGGCTTTCAATGATAATTAATATATAATATAGCGAAATCATATTGATCCTTTTCAAAAGTCACGTTTTGGGCTCATCGCAATCAGCAATCGGAGGAAGGCTTGGGCAATTTTATTTAAGACTTATGGAATCCCCGATCGTCGATAGCAACATCGCTTGATTCGCATCGGGAGATTGAACGAGGAGATTTTGTTATGTTCACGTCGCATTCTCCGACTACCGATTGCAATATCGTGTCGGAACAAAGGGGAGGGGCCTTTTATTATTTGTTTTCCCGATATCCATTGGGTATTTTGCTTTTATCGCATCGGGGAAAATCAATGGGTCATGGTTTATGCATCCTTTTGTTGTTGCGATATTCGATCTTGCGGTCTCTTTATCGCAATAATAAAGGATTATTTGTTTTATTTTTAAGACTGATTTATTTCAAAAGGTTTAAAGTTGTTTTGTTTATTTCCGAACCTTTAGAAGTGTGATGGATTAATACCAATTTAATCTAAAAGGGACCCATTTCAATTTATAAATTTCTAAAGTAAAATAAATTGAAATGGGGGGTTGTTGTATAGCACAACATGTCCACACTTAGAATTTTACTTCACCACATTTGGATCACAATCTTAAGATTAACTAGTTCTTAACTATCATTGGCTTGGCTACCAATGATCCTCATGAATTGACTGTCTCTAACTCCGAGCTGGTGTGATTTGATTGAGGGATCTTCGAGTGAGTGAGGATTTAATGATGGAGATACATCTCTTATAGTCTCTCCTTCTTATCTCATTCAAGTTTATGCAACCTAATTAGCCATAATTGTCTCCCAAAAACCTGCAACCAATGCTCATTATACTACTAGGCATAACATCTTACTTTTACTCATCGTATTAAGAAAAATATAATTAAAAATGTAAATAGTTATGAGAAGATTTGATTTTAGTAATCTTGGAGGTGTGTTAAGGTCCATATAGTTTACCCAATGATGAGCCTCATCATCACCCCCTACTAAAAGTGTTTCTTATCCTCTAAGCAACTCAATCTATGTCCATTTCCTTCATTTCTTTGGTGTCTTCCCTGACATCCCATGCTTCTGTTGTAGCCTCTTCCTCTTATGATTAAAACCCTGCATTCTTCTCTATATCTTCCCACTACTTTCTTTCTTCTTCTTCTTTTCTTCCTTCCAACATTCCCAAAAGCAATGGTGGATTGAGCCTCAAGCCAATCCAATTGACTTTGAGTCTTTGTAGTGCATGCTTATATATTGGGTTTATATTTAGTGCTTCTCTCATTCTATCAAGAGAATGCTATTCTCTAATTTTTGGGTTGTACGGTAAGGTGTTCCATCTCCTTTGGAAGGCTTGTTGGATGTCATCTCCTAGAAATCTTAGCATGTCTTCAAAGTGTGTGACTACCTGTTCTTGTACAACAACGTACCTTGGTGCAAGCTTGGGATCATTTGCAATGAGGTTGTGGGTGTCAATGACAACCATTGGGTTAGATTGTTCTACTTTGATCATAAGGGGTCCTGTCTCTTCTTTTTCCAATACCTTTTTTTATCTTTGTAGCTCTTGCCTCCTCATGATTCATCCATGATGCTAAGGCCATCAATTGCAAGTCCCCTAGCTTTGGATTTGAGTCCCACACATTTAAATTTGTTAAGGCCAAATTGTGCAGGTAATACTTAGATATCTTTTCTCTATATTCCAAGGTGTTTTGATAAAAGAGATCAATGAATTTTCTATAGTCTTGGAAGGGAATAGTTCCTCTTTGTGCTAGGATCTTTATCTGGAATTGTATCCATTTTCTGTTGAGGTACAATGCATATGACTTTTCTAGCATCCTGCACTGGATTTCCTCCATGGAAAAACTAGCCGTAGTTGCCAATTGGATTTCCCTTTCTTGTAGCTACTTCCTTATCCATGTGGCCTCAACCTCTAACTGAGATTTCATCATTGCTTCTTTGTCTCTTATGCAGCTTAGTTCTCTGCCCATATCCTGCAATTTCTCCTCCATCTGGCGTACATCCTCTACCTCTTTTGATTTAGAAATTCCATCCACCTGCGTGTTCTTTCCCTCTCTTTTTCAAGTTGAAAGAATAGTGGAATGGCAAACTTCTATGGTATCACCCTACCTCCTTCAATGAACCTGTAGTAGGAGCTGAGGTTTGGCTGTGGGCTAGGTTATCTCAATTTTTGGCCCTCTTCCTTTGTTTCTTGTTGAGTAATTCCTTCCTGGTCTCTTTTTTTGTGTTTCCTATAGGTTTGACAGAGTTTCTTGTAGGATGGTATCTACTTCCTGTAGGTCTGACCGTGTCTCCTATAGCAGACCTTTTCCCTTTGATGAGGCTGACCTTGTGATAGGCCTCCTAACATAGGTGATTGGAGACTTGGGAGAAGCTTGTTTTGATGTTCCTTATCCTTCATTTTTCTTTAGACGGATTGCCTTCTCTTATTGTTTTGGTGAATCCTTAATGACAATTAGAGTTTTAGTAGGGGTTTGAAATCTCCCTTGTCTAATCCTAGTGCTCTATCTTGTCCTGAAGTACTGTTGGTGTTGTCTTCGACTCTTTCCATTTTATTTGACAGGTGTACTTAGGGAAATTAGAGAATTTGTTGCCTCTTTCTCTTTAGGCTCTAGAGATACCTTGGGTGATTCTTCTTCTTCTCCGCCTTGAGCTGCAAACTTTTGTTCATCCTTCTATGTTTTTTCATCTTTTCCATTTTCTTTTTCATCCTCTTATTTGTCTCCTGCTTCTCTTCTTTTTCTTCCTTTATTTCTTCACTTTGTTCATATGTTTCTTATTTTGTTTCTTCCTCTATCTCTTCTTCATTTTCCTCCTTTATTTCTTCTTCATTTTCCTCCTCTGTTTCTTCTTTATTTTCCTCCTCTATTTCTTCTTCTCCCTCACTAGAAGTAGGGCTTCTATCATACTCAATATATTTAATTTCTCCTTCTGCCTGCATGTCTGCAAATTTTGTCCATGCAATAGGGAATCTTAAGTTTGGTAGAGCATCTTCAAGGATGAGTTTGATCAACCCATGATGGGCTAGTTGCTCATGTTTTCCCTCTTACACCTTGATGCTCATGTATATCATGGATTTTAGAAGAAAATAGGGTATACTCAATATTTTATGAGGAGTTGTGTTCTCTCCAAATCTCAGTTCTTGCAGGAGTTTGAAGTGGTATCCATATACTACAATGTATCTCCCTTCACATGAAATGTATTTGATGAGGTGGTAATTGACTTCATTCCAAGGGTATGTAATGCTCTCCCTTATAACCCCATTTTTTTCCTCTATTGTCTCTTCTCCTTCCAAAAAGAAGCTTTTATTTGCAAGGGTGTTGTTAGCCTTGTCTTCTTTTCTCCATGGTAACCCTGGGGTAGTGTGGTGATTCTGTGTACAATCTCAAGGGTAATTTCTACTGATAAACCCTTCACCACAGTGGTGGCATTGGTCCTAGTGAGGGGTATGAGTGAGAGGGAATATTCTCTAGCCACATCTTCATTGTATCCTCTCATCCTCTTAAAGAACCCCACACATTGATGCCTTGTAAAAATTTCCACCATATGACGATGTTGGTGGATACTTGTTGTGTTTGTGGGTTCTCTCTTATTGAAACCTCCTGTCATATTCTCTTGGTAATTCTTGAGGCTTGTGTGGATAGAGTTCAAGACTTCTGGTAGGTGAGGAATTTTTGGAATTTTCCTTTTAGTGACATGGAATACAATTTTTTTATCCCGAGATGCATTGCAAATTCCGAACCAAAATGAGGATTTTTTTTTTAAATGGAAAATATGGAAGGTGTAGCTCCTACCTCAATTTTCTATGTTCTAGTGAGGATAAACCTTGATTTGACTTCCCTTAGTGTCCATTGATAGCTCCATAGGATGATTTCTCTATATCATGTAGGCTTCCTATAGGTTTCCTGCTTGTAGTAGATGCTGACTATTTCTTGTAGGTGTTATTTCAAGGATGTTGAGAGAAACCTCTTCATTTGATGAACCCTTGAAGTTTCCTTTACTTTATTCATATGGGAATCAATGTTTTATTTCCATTTATGGATGATCATGTGGGGTGGTGTGCTAGCTGGGTGAGTACGAGCACCTTCTTTTGGACCATTGGTACCGCTATCAGTCCATCATTTCACCTTACGTTATAATCATCTCCCACTCCTATCCGCCATAGCTTAACCATTTTTGGATCCATTCCCTTTCTCCTTTGATTTGACCCTTTCCATGTGTGGAGTGGTCGAACTCTTTTCTTCTCGTTGACTAGCTGAGGGTGTCTAAGTTAACTAGCCGAAGGTGGCCAAGTTAACTAGCCATGTTTACAAATAAAAAATCAACTCTCGCATTATTACTATAGTTTCGATCATATCATACTTATGAGAGAGCATTAATAAGATGACATACCTGTGGGTCTTTCGCTTCATTGATGATGCATGTTGGACAGTGGTGCCACTTTGTTGTGCTTTTCAATCTGCATATTTTCACTGTGTATTTCCTCTTTTAATGCCTTGTTCCTTTTGATGTGCAAGTGTTGGACCTTATTGGTAGTGATCTTCCTACTGCTGCTAAGCTCTGGAGGATCTTCTTCATCCTTGTAGTCCCTATGCTAAATATGGTTGCAGTCTCTGTGGTTTCTTTTGTGGGATAGGCTAATACAAGATTTCTTAGAGGATGTCTACAAGATGTCCTATAGCTACCTCTCCCTTAAAATTTCACATTTTTCTCATCTCTGAAGTAGAAGGGGTGTTGAAATGAGTAGAGAATGGTGGTAAGGAATGGTAGGTGAGGGATGCTACCTTTGGGCATGGTTCCTCTTTCCTTCTTTTCTATTTTTTTCTTCTCTTCCTTTTTTTCTTTTGTAATCTAAATTTTTTTTAACTGATTTCTGTTATGGATGCAGGGACGACATGGTGATGAGAGGTATTGGTTGTGGTGTGGTGAGGTGAATGGTTTTTTTCATTCAGACATAGGCTTGTGTCATCAATTTTCTCTTTGACTGCTCTTCTTGCAGTTTTCAAGATCTACTCTCCTTTATACATGAAACTCCTGTAGGATTATAGGGAATCCTGTAGAAAGCATAGAGTTTGTGTGAAATGAGTTGCAGTGATTTATAGATGGAAGACTAGGTGAATAATGGAGGATATGAGATGGGTGAATTAAAACATGGCTTTTGTAGGTCTTGATTTCCTCCTCATGCCGTGCTTATGCTCCTCTTGCAGACCTGCAAAACATAATTGTCATCTTTTGTATATTTTCTCTTTTTTCTCTTTTTCTTTTTATATTTTTTATATTTTTTTGATAAACAACTAGTTTTCCCCCAAGGAGGTTTTCATCCTAGTTGCCTGCCTAGTTACCTCAAAAGAGGTTTTCACTCAGAGATGTATTTTTTTCTCTCTTTTTTTTTCTTAAACACTCTTGGGCTTCCTCAAGAGGTTTTCAACCCAACAGTAGGACTCAAGTGCCTCATGGAGGTTTTCACCTGAGCCTCTCGATTTTTTCTCTTTTTTTTTTCTTCAGGGACTTGGTGGGGTGGAAGCTAAGACTTGCTCTATCACCATAACTTTCTTGTTGATGTTCTTGATGAATTCCTTCTTTGATAAGGGATTCTTGTAGATTTTTAATCTATACCCATTGACAAGCAAATAGATAACCTCTACATCAATGGTTCTTATCTAAACAACACCATTATCATGACACTTTTTTATTACATAATGCCCTAACCATCGTGTCCTTAACTTTCCTTTAAAATCCTTGTACCGGGAATCATACAACAATGCCCAATCACCTTCTTGAAACTATTTGTCATTTATATTCTTGTCACGCGAAATTTTCCTTTGAACTCGAGTCACCTCTGGGTGCAGGAGGGCCTGCATCCTAAATTCATCTAACCCATTCAGCTGGAGCAATCTTTCTTTTTGTGCCCTGGGGATATCCAAATCTAGTTGTGCTGCCATCCTTAAGGTGTTTTATTTAAATTCAATGGACAACATGGCTTTCTTCCCGTAGACCAGCTCATAAGGAGTGAAGCTAGTGGTGGTCTTCCGGGTGGTATTGTAGGTTGAGGTGGCCTCAACTAATTTATCTGTCCAATCCTTTCTACTGTTGTTAGTCACATTGGTTAGAATGCCTTCCAATGCTTTGTTGGTTACCTCCACTTGCCCATTAGCCCATGGGTGGTAAGGGGTGGATGTTCTATGTTTGATCCTATGCTGGCTTAATATATTTTCAATCATGTGAGATGTAAATTTAGTTCCTTGATCAGTGGCCAATCCTTTAGGGTACCTAAACTTATAAAATACATTCTCCCATAAGAATTCAACCACTTTTTATTCTGTTTCTACTTTGATGGCTTTGGCTTCAACCCATTTTGTTAAGTAGTCAGTCCACACAATGATGTACTGCTTCTGTTTAGATGGTGGGT
This sequence comes from Pinus taeda, assembly GCA_000404065.3. Classification (NCBI taxonomy): domain Eukaryota; kingdom Viridiplantae; phylum Streptophyta; class Pinopsida; order Pinales; family Pinaceae; genus Pinus; species Pinus taeda. The sequence goes on along the minus strand of APFE031120481.1, from coordinate 28,504 downwards.
CAATGGGCTCGATGAAATCCATGCCGCACTTGTCAAATGGCTCGAAAGTCACTTGAGGTTGCAAAGACATCTCATCCCTTGTGGTAGGTTTCCCCGTCATTTGGCACTTATCACACTAACTGGAATACCTCCTCACATCTTGGTGAAGAGTGGGGTAGTAATAACTAGCTTGTAGTAGCTTGAATGCTCTTATTTTGGCTGCAAAGTGACCTCCACAAGGCCCACCATGACAAGCTAGAAGGATGTCAAAGACTTCCTCCTCCCTAACACACCTTCTTATAATTTGATCTGGACCTAGCTTGAAGAGATTTCCCCCAATCCAAGTGAATAAGGTGCTCTTTCTTATGATTCTTCTCTTTTCCTTGGAGGACAAATTTGGTGGAAACTGTGTCGACACCAAGTAGTTTTCTATGTCAGAAAACCATGGAGAGAGAACTGAAATGGTGAATAAATGTTCATCTCATAGCTGATCATCAACCATTCCTTCCTCCCCTATAGACAAAGTTGATTTGGATAAAAAATTTGCAATAACATTCTCTTTGCCAGGCTTATTAATAATAGTTAAATCAAATTGTTGCAATAATAGTAACCATCTAATAATCCATGCATTTACATTAGGATTATTCATCAGGTATTTAATTGTAGCATGGTCAGTATGTACAAATGTTTGGTAACCAGTATTGTAATGCCTAAATTTATTCAATGAATGCACAACAACTAGGAGATCTTTTTCAGTCACTGTGTAGTTCATCTCAGCTTTTGACAAATTCTTACTGGTGAATTAAATGACATAAGGTAGCTTGTCATATATATAACCTAGAGTTGCTCCTATAGCTTTGTGAGAGGCATTGCATGGATATGAAAAGGAAGAGCCCAATTTGGGCCTCAAAGAATAGGTGCAGTAGTCAACTTGTCCTTCAGCGTGTCCAAGGATTCTTGACAGCTTTCTAGCCATAAAAATTCAGAGTCTTTGGACAATAACCCAAATAAAGGAGAAGCTAACTTACTGAAATATTTTATAAATCTCCTATAGTATCCAGCTAAACCTAAAAAAATTCTGACATCCCTTTGTTTCTTCAGAGTTGGGACCCTTTTGATGATGGCTATCTTGTTTGGGTCTACCTGCGGTCCTTCTTAGGATATTGAGTGACCTAGAACAGTCGCTACAGTGATCAAGAACTCACATTTTTTTGGGACTAAGGGATAATTTCATTTCAATTCATTTATTCAACACCTTACCTAGGTTAGAGAGAGCCTCTTGGAAATCATACCCATAGGGTGCAAAGTCATCCATATAAATTTCTACTACATCATGGACTAGCTCTACAAAGATACTCAACATTGCCTTCTGGAAAGTGGCAGGGGCATTGCATAGAAAAAATTGAAGGACCCTATAAGTGAAAGTACCCAAAGGATAGGTGAAGGTGGTTTTATCCTGGTCCTCTGGGCTAATGATCTGGATTTGATCTTACCCACTAAACCCATCCAAGAAAAAGAAATTTTTTTTCCCTGCCAGGCTATTTAACACTTGGTAAATGAAAGGTAGAGGAAAATTTTCCTTCTTTGTTGCTTTTTTTAACTCTTTGTAATCAACACAAATCCTCCACTTTCCATTTTTCTTTGGAACCAACACCAAAGGACACACCCACTCATTTTTTGAGATAGGGTAAATGAATCTTGCATCCAACAACTTTTTCAACTCTTCTTTGACTAAAACCTTGAGAGTTGGATTCATTGTCCTTTGGGGTTGTAGGAATGGTTTGCAACCTTCTTTGATGTAAATATGGTGAGTACACACTAAGGGGTGAACTCCCTACATTTCATTGTAATTCCAAACAAAGGCATCCAAATTCTCTCTTAGCACATTACATAACTCTTCTTCTTGGTGTTCATAGAGAGAGGGGTTGACTTTAGTGTTCTTTCAGGGCATAATTATATTTCCTTGACATGATTAGGATTTGAGTAAGCTAAGCATAGATCAATCTGATGGTTGTTCTTGGATTCCTTCAATAATTTCTCTGAAGATATGGTGTTGGGAGTTGGATTTGGGAGGATATGTTTGATATGTTTAATCATGTCACCTTCATTAGGTTCTCCTCCTCCTATGGAAGTTTATAAGGTATAGAGATTGGAGGAGTAGGCTTCATCTTCTTCCTCCTCTTCTAGCCATAAAGGTACGTCATGTTCTAAAGATGGTTTACCAGGAGGCTACAAGACAAACTACCTGGATAGATGCCCATTTTTGATAGTCATGTTTCCAACCCTGCAACTTATGTAGGCATCAATAGTGGCTAACTAAGGCCTCCCAAGTATGAGAGGATAACCATTAAATTTGGTCTTAGGTTGGAGAACTAAGAAGTTCGTAGGGTACTCTCAGGAGTCAACGGAGGCCATCACATCCTCAACAATCCCCTTAGGGGCTACTCTGGATCGGTCTGCAAACTACAAGACTGTCGTAGTCTTTCTTATTGAACCATGGAGATTAAACTTGAACATGGTGTCCTTAGTCATTGCATTAATGGCAGCCCAAGATAAATCAAGGTATGGGGGACAATGGTGACGTTGATGTGTACATCTACTACAGGGATCACAGGGTCTAAATACTTTGTGCAAATTACCTGCCCCATCACTAAGTCGGCTAACTATCCAATGACATTAATGGTAGCGACATCTCTTTTTCGCCTCCCTAGATGTTTGAAACAATTATCTTTAATTAATTTGTTGTAAATAGGTACACCCTTAATAACTTGGAGAAGTGGGATTTTGACACACAGATTTTTCAATTCACCCATAAGTTCATTCTCTTCTGGGGTATGCTGGACTGGATGAGTTAATCTTTCAGGAAAGGGTGGTGGATTCACTCTAGGCATACTTTCCTCTCTTTCCTCCTCACTCTCCTTAGGTGGAGGTGGAGGCTAGTTATCCAAGATCACTCTCCTAAACCTAAGGTTGATTTCCTGAATTTCCATAACATAAGAAGGGTAGGATGTCTCTCCACTATAGACCTATTGTGCCTATCTATTGTTCAGGTTCAGATTTGGTTGGGAAAGCATCTGAGGTTGTTTAGGTGGACCAAGGTGTCAAAGTTATGGTTGAGATGGAGGTGAAGGCAATAAAGTTGGAGCATTGTTGTATGGGGGCCTCTACCCATGGGGTGGTGCATTCCACTGAGGTTGTGGAGGAGTATATGGCTGAAATCGTTGGTTGGTCGGCTAGGAATGCACCACCCCAGGGAGAAGGTGTAGACCAGGAGGGATGAGTTGCGGGGGGGGGGGGGGCAAGAGGGAATGGATGTGTTTTGGTTAGGGTTCTAATATGCATAAGATGACCCTTGCACGCCCTATTGGTATAGTCGAGGTTGATGAGGCCTCGTTTGATTTATATAGCAGAGTTGTTTAGTCACCCTTTCAGTTCCCTAATACATAGCTTTTAGTCCAGGTAGAGAAGGTCACTTGTCCGTGGAGTGGTTTTCTTCACATGCCAAGAAGATTTCTATAAGGTTTAATGGAAATTCATTCCTAGGGTTCCTCCTTGAGCATCTAGGGAAGAAGATGGCTAATTCTCTCTCTGCTTCCTCCTGGTTCCTCTTGATTTTCCTATTGTTTATGTGCAAGGCAAGGGTTTGGAACATTTCACTCTTAAAATCTTCCAACATGTTTCCAATTTCACTTTTTATAGATGTGTTGGAAGAGGATGAGTTGGCCACTATTTGAATGACCCTACCCCTTTTTCTAGCTACCCTAGAATGGTTCTTAAAAATAGTCTTGATATCCTCATAGGGTAGTTGGTATATGTCTCCTCTTGATATTAGGTTTAGCGTATCCATGAGATCTTCCTTGACCCCCCTGAGTAGGACTCTCTTAAGTGAATCAGGATTGAGCGTGCACCTGGAACTTTTATAGCTGAGCTGGAATCTTTCCTCATACTCCTCTAAGGATTCATCAATCCCCAAGGTCATTCTAAAAGTTTCCTCTTTTGTGTCTTTGTACTTGCAGTAGTCCCTATACTTGTTATTGGAATCTCGTTACATTTGTGCTCAGGTGTTGATGCTACCTTAGGTAAATCCATGAACCAGGGTAGAGCTGCATCCTTGAGAGTGGACGTGAATAATTTCAACTTCTGATCACCAGTGGAGTAATCATAAGTTTTGCATATGAGAGAAAATTCAAACAAGAATGTATCTGGATCTTCTGAGGTCAGGCCATGGAAGTGAGGAAGAGAAGAGGAGCTTATGTTTTTCATCTTGGAATCCCCATTGGTTTATTTGATGGGAAAATAGCCCTCAATTATTTCTCTATCTTCCCTTTCATTTATATTTTCAGCCATTATGTCAATTGGAATGGATTCTTCTTCTTCCCCTATTGGCTCTTCAAAAATATCTGGTAGTTCGCCTAAGCGGTCCTCTAATTCACAAGAACCAAAGAAGAGGGAAGGTTGGCTTTTTGAAGTGGTGGGGGTATTTGGTAGAAAATTTCCTAAGTTATTTGTATTCCTATGAGGCATGAAAGAAGTGTTGTTGTTTTATTTTTAAAGCTTTAAGACTAATTGCAGAATGAAAAAGACAAACTGAATTTAAACTATTTTCTAAATGAAATCACTTGCATAATGGAAAGGAAAGCAAACCAAGTTACAACTATTTTGCAAAAATGGAACTAATAGCATAATGAAAGAGATAAGAAATGGAAGAAAGCATAAATTACATCTACTCACACACCTCCCTGGAAATGGCGCCAAAAGGTGATGACCACCAATATTGTAGCAAGAATGATGCAACTCATGGGGACACCAACTTTAATTCATCAACCCAGTGTTCATACAAACTTAGAGGTGACAGTGTTGTATGCAGAAATAGATGGAATGGGTCCACTCTTTGTCACTACTAAGCTGGGGTGATAGACCACTAAGGTTTCTCAAACCAACCTTCTATTGATTTAGAAATTTTTTTATTACCAATTGAGAAAGGAGAATTTTACACTAATTGAGAGGATTGAAATGTTACCTACTACAATAATGAAAGACCAAAATAGACACCCAAAACACACAACTCATCTAGCTATTTGTTAAGACACCTTGCTTCAAAAGAATTATAATTTAACACATGTGAAATCTTAACTAACCTAAGCATGAAATCTGATCTAAACAAGTACTTAACTGTTGTGCACATGAATACGCATAACAACCTTTTCTTTTTGTCTTTTGTGAAAACATGAACGCTAATCCTTCTTGGTTGCATGGTAGGTGGGTGTTGTGGCCACCAACAACCCCCCCTCCTTATGAAGTGTTATTGCTAATAATAAATAAATGGGGACCCTCAGTAAAAAAAAAAAAAAAAAAAAAAAAAAAAAAAAAAAAAAAAAAAAAAAAAAAAAAATAAATAAATAAATAAATAAAATAAAATAAAATAAAAAATAAAAAATAAAAAAATATATCAATTAGTGTTGTATTTTCTTTTTAGATAAAACTTACAACATCATAGACTTAGGAAAACACCTTGAAGAATCTAAAAAACCTAAGTTTCATAATGAAGAAATAAAATTCACTCCTTAAAGGAATATCGCATCGCGCAAAGAATGATAGGATACACCTTCTAATGAGTTAAAATGACAAAAAGCGAGATTGCGATGCGAAACCTCATCGTATCGCATACACTAAAGAAACACTCACATTTAAAAAACTCTAAAAATCGCCGATATGCGATATCGCATATCGCGCATCGCAAAAATCACATGAATTGCACAAAGATTATAATGATATGCGATATTGCGATATTGCGATACTGCGATATTGCGATGTTGCGACACTGCGACACTGTGATACCGCAAAGTTGCGATGCTGCGATATTGCAATACTGCGACCTTGTGATAAAAAACAACACGATGATGTTGTGATTTGCGATACAGCGATCTGCGATATCGCAAAGAAAAATCGCAAGATCCCTCCATCGCAGTTGGTTTGGGCTCATTATTCGAGAAAACTTTTTCAGCCAAGAGTTGGTCATGTATTTTAATACGAATTAATGAGTTATTTCCAGTTGTTAATGAAGTATAGTCTTGTGTTTTTCGAAGAAATAGCTCACGTAAGGTGGCATGTTTTGCATATCTTTGGCATTTAAAAGTTTTCCTGTCATTATCTTTTATCATTACTTCCACCTCAATGTAAACTGCAGGAAAGAAGGACGAAGCGTTATATAGGGTACTATGCAGAAAACTACGAGGAGGAAAGGCAACACTCCAATGTACATTTCGGAAGGCACACCTAATCCACTTAAGGAAGAAAAAGAGCCACAAAAATCTTCTGAGGCATCTATCACAGATTTCTCATACACAACCATGGTTGAATGGGTACTGAATGATGCTGATACCAGAAACAGACAATTTAATTCTCAGGGTCAAGAGCTCACGGAATCACTATTTTTACAAATTTTGAGTTTTATACAGAATGAGAGAAAAAGGCGCAAGAGGCAAAAACCGCATCAGGGAAGCCCGAATCAAGAAATAGAGGCTGTTTCTGATGTGCGATTAGCGCTAAGCGCTAATCGCGCATCGCTAACCGCTAATCGTGCATCACTAAGAAAAATGTCTCGAAAAGGAAGGTCCCTAGTTACTCAGTCACTTGTGAGCCCCGAAAATTGCAAGAAATCAGCGATAGAAACAAACTGGAAACAAAAGACTGAAGGAAAAGCAGAAACAGTCCAAGGGTTAACCAAGTTGAAATGGGATTTTTACCAGGTATACATGGTAATGATACATAGTCATTGGATGATTCTCAAGTATATCATCAATTTTACTGAGAAGATAATGCCAGCTCTTGTCGATTCTGTTTGCTTAACTCAACCAAAGACGGAAGACAGTCAGCCGACTCCACTCAGGAAAATACTGAATGCTTGCGACATTAAGGAGTAGATTTAGAAATAGTTAGATAGTAGATTTAATTCTAGAAATAGTTTTTCTTAGAAAGAGGACGGTCATTGAAACCAAATCCTCAATTTCTGTAAATAAGTTATTTAGTTAGTAGTATTTAAATCCTTCTCATGCATTTAGAGAAGGGTCCAGAAATTTATCAAAAACTTGTCCTCAGAACATGCACTTTTGCACCCTCATAGGAGGTTTTGGTGAATGAATGGAACAGTGTTTATTTGATATTTGCATTTGATATTTGCTACTGATGTTGCACTTCTGTACTCTTAGTGGATGTTAAATCAAGGAGAGATAAATCAATTGTCGCTTGAAGCTCATGCGTAGGACTAGTTATAAATGGTACTTTTATCTCTTAACCATTTTTGCTTATGCATTAAAGTGATATTCAATTTTCAGTTGTTTATATATTACAACATGGATGTTTGAGTTATCATTTGGCACTTTTATATGGTGATAACTATTTGTTTATGTTTAGTGTATGAATAGCTCATTTATGCGATAAGTTTTCACAACTGTTTTGTCTAACTTCTTATACGAAGTAGTTCATCTTTATCGAATTCTTTTCTTATGATAGCTGAATGATCTTTATTACCAGTTATTGTTTGAAATCTTTTTAGATCACATAGAAGAAAGATCATACCCCGGGTTAACATAAATTTCGATGTTTTTCTGTTTATTAGAATACAATAGCATAACATTAGATTAGAATTAGGATAGAAGTATTCCATTTAGAACAGAAATACCCATCTTTCTCACACACACACACTGAATTGGGAATTGGTCCCATATCCCCAGTCGGACCTGCTATACCAAACGGATAAGGAGCTGCCAACCAAGGTCCGGACCGGGCGGGTATCCCCCTTGTTGTTGACCAAATTTTCGGGACCTTCAATAATGGGATAGGTGTGGAGGGAGATGAGTGTGATGGGGAAAATGCACTGCGATTAAAGCAAGGGTATTCTCCTAGCTTTCATGATATAATTTTCAGAAATCAGCCTCAAAACAGACCACTACAAGTTTTCCTACAGGATGTCTACAAGATGTCCTAGTTCACCTACAGGATCCCCTGGTTTCCTATAGGAACATGTCGAAAGCATAACGAGTGATTTGGTTAGTGGTATGGAGCTTAGGGAAGGTGATTAATGGAAGGAATAAGGCAAGGAAGTCATTGGAACTCACTCATAACTCAAACCGAAGCTCTATGATGGTTGGATCTGCTCAACAAGCATGGAAAGTTGTCCTTGTGAAATGATAACTTGGATTGAGAACTTAGTGGCCTTTGGTGATCCTAGGTGGGTATGGTTTGACTAAGGTTGAATATGAGGTCTTCCTACAATATTGAAACTCCTGCAACATACACAGCATTATTGGCATTTATCCATAACTGATTTCAAAACAAGAAGGGTTTACAACAATATAAGGGAACAAAATTTGCATCATTTATTTGCCATGTTCATGCATGGAAATTCTTGAAACCTGTTATGAAAGAAACATGAAATCTAATACAAAACTTAAGATATCATTAATGACAACTACATCCTATCTTCAAAAATTGAAAGTTGATGACCTAATTAGTAAAAAAAATCTAAATTTCATAAGAGACCAAAATTCTACCTTTTTGGGGGCTGAATGGGAGTTCTTCCTCAAACCATGTTCCTTGAAGGGAGGAATGAGGTAATATCCACATGTTATCAAACTTTTTTGAATATTTCTTGTCTCTCTAATGCTATTATTAAAGCTAGGCACAAATGGAATCAAACTAATTGAATTTGCCAATACTTGAAATGTAATAACACCAAAATCAATTTAACAATTAATCTATGAAATAACCTAATCATACAAGTACAGTAAGAGGAATATTTGCTACTAGGGTTGGACCTTAACCCAAGAGCTTCAGCCCTCTGAGTCAACTTAGTGTTGGATCAAGGGAATTCTCATTTTCACTAACATATCAAAAGAATACATAACAATGTTTGGTCACAATCCTTCAACTTGAAAACTGCTTAGCTATTTTGCATTAAAAAATCCAAATCATAATGAGGCTCTAGACCTCTTTATTTATAAAATTTAATTTTTCAAGAAATTCCTTAAATATAGGGAGGCTTGTCTCCCAATCTTAAGATTAACTAGTTTCTAACTATCACTGGCTTAGATACAAATGATCCTCATGATTCGGTTGCCTGCAACTCCGAGATGGTGTGATTTGATTGAGGGATCTTCGAGTGAGTCAGGATTTAATGAGGGAGATCCATCTCCTATAATCTCTCCTTCTTGTCTCATTCGAGTTCCTGCAACCTAATTAGCCATAATTTTCTCCCAAAAGCCTGCAATCAATGCAGATTAGACCACTAGACATAACATCTTACTTTTACTCATCTCACTGAGCAAAATATAATTAAAGCATGTAAAGAATTATGAGAAGAGTAACAAGCTATTTCTATGATGTATTTTTCTTATGTTGTGGATAATGAGATTGAAGACAACTTTTTACTTAACCATGAGACAAGGTAGCCACCTACGTAGAACACTGCTCCACTGGTACTCTTATGATCATCAACACTTCCTACCCAATATGCATCTATATAAGATTGGATGACCATATCATTTATTTGGGATACAGAGACCATATTTTGTTGTGCCCTTAAGATATTGAATAGTTTTTTTGATGACAATGATATGAGATTCTTTTGGTGTTGCTTGGAATCATGCTACTTGTCCGACTACCTGCATCACATCTGGCCGGGAGGCTGCCACATATAGGAGACTACCAATCATGGATCTATACAACCTTTGGTCCACATCCTTTGATGAGCCTTCTAATATTAACTTGCAACATGTTACATGGGGGTAGGGAATAGCTTGCAATCTTCCATCTAGGATTTATTGAGCATTTCTTTGATGTACTTGGTTTGATATATGAACATTCCTTTATCCTGTTGAGAAATATGAAGCCATAAAAGGTATTTCAATTTGACAAGCATAGACATTTAAAACTCACTTTGCATTTTTTGGGCAAATTCTTTACTTAATGTGTCGTCACTGCTTCCAAAGATTATATCATCCACATATAGTTTGATCCACTTTCACATAAATATTGTTGTCAACACTTCTTTCCTTGAATCCCTAATACTTCAACTATTCTTCTCCTTCTAAACATGTAATGAAACTTCCATCTTGTCCAAAATACCTACCTATCAATCATATACTTGTTTCATATAATGTTGCATAGACTCCTCATCTTAAAATTTCTAAGAGTCCATAAGCTAAGTTGTTTAGAAGTGTGTTATTTAATGGACTGTCTCAACTCAATTAATTCACTGACACAGTTGATGATTCCTCACAATTCATTATGAATCATGAAAGCATAACTATTGGGACCTTATTTCCTTCTTTCTTTTCTTGCTCATCTTGTACTTGTTCATCCTGTACCTATTTTCCTTTCCAAACCTTCTTATTCTCATCGTCCATATTTTCTTTCATGGTTGATTCCATCTTGTTCCTATAGTTACAAGCTATGTGTCCATAATTATGACATTTGTAACATTAGATGTTATTTATAGAATATTCGGTTTGGTGTCTTTCTCGTGATCTTGCAAATTTTCTTGTAGGTTTTGCCGATAATAGTTGTACTAGTTTGGAACTTCACAATCCCTAGATGTATGTCCAAAATTAATTGTAACTTTCGACATCATCTCTCAAATGATCAAATTTGTTGATATTTTGTTGAGTTATGGAATATCCATTTTTGAAGGATCTCTTGGAATTATTTTCATTCCAAACATACATGTGACATTCTGCAGCTCTCTGTCCAAACCTTCCACATGAATAAAAATGACCATAAAAGATAGATTTGTACCTGGGAGGAAATATTCTTCAAGGAATTTTCTTCTAAGGTTCTTCCTACGAGTCTTCATCTCTTCATTTAGTTGAGAGGTCTATCTTCTTGGTAGATTTTGCATATCCATCTTCTTTAATTGTCATAGAAGGACTCAACTTATTTTCAAAATTTTCTTTGTAACCAAGACCAATCTTGTCGCTATATCATCGTTGGTTACTGATGAGTTCATCAAAAGTATTTTAACTATTGGTGTAGTTTTGAATTTTTTTTCCATTTTTTACTTCCTTTCGTAGAGCAATTATTTCAACTTCTAATGCTTCTCTTTTCTTGGTGTTTTCCTTTAATTCTTTCCTGAGAGATTCTTCAATTCACTTGTATTCTTCAACCTTGATTTTAAGGTTGAGGACCTATTCTCTTTCTTTCTTCAATTTTTCTTCAAGAGTGTTGACATGCTTCTTCTTGGCTTTGATCTATTTGATAACCCTGATCAATTCATTTTGAAATTCAACCTCTGTGATTTCTTCTCCTTCATTTCCTTCTTTGTCAGGTGCCTCTTACCTATTGTGCTTGGCCATAAACAATACTCTTCCATTGAATTCTTCTTCATTATCATTGTCTTCTTCGGATGAGGAACTATCTTCTTTGGTGAAGAAACTTTTCTTACACCATTCCTTCTTTCCTTGTTTATTTAACTTCATAGGACCTTTCTTTCCATTTTTAACAACCTCATTTTTGTGAGGACATTTTGGCTGCAAAATGTCTAGCCTCACCACAATCAAAACATATTAATTGAGTTTTACCTTTGAATTTTCTCGTACCTGTTCTCATTTTTTGCGTGAAGTAGGCAAATTCCTTATCTAAGCATTCTTCTTCATTTTCCTCCTTTTCCTCATCCTTACAATTTCAAACTTTTGCTTTCAGAGTTTGATTGTTCTTACTGTTCTTCTTAGATGTGGAGAATGTTGTTTCTAAGTGAGATGTGTCATCCTCTTCTTCAATCCTCATTTCATATGACGTAATAATTCCATGCAATTCATCTATTCTGAGATTGGTCATATTCAATCTATCTTCCAAGAAAAATACCTTAGGGATAAATCTTGTCGGGAAGGTTCTGAGGAGCTTTCAGACAATAATTTTAATTTCAACAAGATCTCCCAAACTTTCCAATGTATTTGTTGTTTCATCAACACGTTGAAAGTATGCAACAATATCTTCATCTTCCCTCATTTTGAGTTGCTCAAATTTTCCCTTGAAAATTTGAAGCTTTTCTTCTTTCACCTTTGAGTCACCTGCATATATATTTTCAAGCTTGCCCCATACCTCTTTAGCAGTTCTGAAACTCAATACCTTAAGATAAACATAATTGATAATCCCATTGATAATAAGATGTTTAGCCTTTGCGTCATATACCATATTTTTCTTACTTTGTTCATCTTGGGTCGGTGTGAAGCCTTTGTCAATGATTTCCCATACTACATATCCTTGCGCTAGCAAATAAACGTGCATTCTTCCTCTCCAAAGTGCGTAGTTATTTCCATTGAACAAAGGAACTCTATTGTTAGAATGCTCCATGATCTTTTTTCAGTTGTTAGATTCTAATTGAAGGAACCAAGCTCTGATACCAATTGTTGGAAATACTGAGAGGGGTGGTAAATTAGTATTCGTTAGAAATTAACACTTTTAAATATTTTCAGAGCATTAGTTAATCTTCAATTATTATTAATTTTAATGAAATAATAAAAATAAATAAAATAAAACACTATGCACAATAATTTTAGGTGGAAAACACCCTTCGAGTCAAAAACCATTGAATGCTTTTCTAATAAATTCTTTAATCTTCAGCCCCAACTGAAATGAAAGAAAAAAATTACTAGAATTCTAGAAAAGAATTATTCTCCAGCTCCCATTGAAAGGACACCTCAACACCCTGGTTTCTTTAGTAATCAACTAAATTGATGCCCCAACACCCTAGTGAGACACAACTTGCCCTAGCACCACACTACCACCCCGAAGTGTTCACAGACCCCAACCTATAAGTGACTTCATACACGTGCCTATCTCCTCCCTCCCATCCTATAATGAATGAAATAAGACAAGACTGTGGATTCCCAAACTAGGGACAACAATCCACAATACAATAATATGTACAATTAATTTTGTGTACTTGACCAAATACCCAATCACTCTATGACCTGCAACCAAACCATGACATCATCTCAACAGTGAGTCCTATACCTCCCAACACTTCCTCTTCGACCGGAATGACTCTTTTACAATGATTACTCTTTTATAAATGACTCTTTTACAACTTTACAATGATGACTCTTGGCCTTAACAATACGTCATGATATCTGGATGGTTCCATGTCTTCAAGGATGTCTCACTGCAATGATTCATTTTATTTGATACTTCTTCTCTTGAATTCTTTCTTGATGTTGTACTTGAATATTCTTCTACCTACATGCAAAAGTTTCCTGGCGAAACCAATCCCAAAACAAAACAAAATATCTTAAACTTACCTCTGCCTGTAAAACACATGTAAGTGCATAATAATGGATAAATACACATTAAAATTACAATGCATATCTAAAGTGTGCTTGTCACTTTTTTTTTTGACTTGTTGCAGCAATAGACAAACACTCCCACTCTTGATATAGGCCTAGACTCTATGCAAGACTATATCCAAAACTGACCTAAAGTTATATACAATAAAAACTGATGAGAAACGCTAGACTTGTGATGGACCAAGTTCTAATTACAACAAAAAATACCATTCCATCAACTATGAAAATACAAGCAACATGAAATTACAACATCATATAGATTTAGCAGACTTGGTGCAGCATCAAAAATATCTAGCATCAAATGTGTAGTATCAAGAATAGGACATCTGAAAAACTAACTGTCACATATAGAGATAGAGATATAATTGAGACCCTGCATATACTTATGTTGTCCTGTAAAAACATATGTCAGAGATGATATTCAAAATCAAAATGTAAACACTAATCATAGATACCTTGTTGTAGAATACTTACCCTTGACTGTTGATGTGTGGTCCTTATTGCAGTGATCCTTGAATCATGCTTTTTCTTTTCTTCTAGGAACTTGATATTGAATCTGTTGTATCTATGTAATTTCAAATCACCAAGGGCTAAATGTTTTTCTTGTGGTATCCCTCTAAGTCCTCTTTCCAACCCCATAGGTCTGGTCAATATTAGAATCTTAAATAAAGAGTTTTTCCCAATCTACCACGATGATCTGATTATATACCAGTTCAGTAGAGTGAACTTGTACGAAGTGCCAAATGTCACTGTTGCAAGATTCAGTGATGAAACTGATACCTAATAAACTAATGTCTGTCTTATTTCTGACACTAATTATAGAATTTTAATCCAATGCCCAAAAAGAAAGTTCTGACGATTTTCCCAATGTCACCCATTTGACATGGAATTCAGGAGGTTGCAAAAACCCTAGCTTCCTCAGATAATATATCCAAAAATATAATGAACCAAGATCCATTATTTAGTCACAAGGTTCATTAAGATTTTAGATCAAATTATTTTTAATTTCAGCTTCTAAAGCTTCACAGAAAAAAGTTATAGTGAAAATGCTATGATGACCTATTTGAAACCACAAAATCCCTACTAGAGGAGGATATGAGGATCACTATTTATATGAATGTCTTGAGTTGGGAGGGTCCTCAACAAGTGAATGTTGGACGGATTTTAGGAACAATTTTATTTTTATTAATTATTGACTATTCAATGACCACAACCAATTATGAGTGCCATGCCACAACCCCATAGGGTTTTAGCCCACTAACTGGGGTTAGTGACTTCAAACACGAATATATCTCAAACCATGAAGAATTACGTGGCATTCCATATTTCAATAGAGACATATCGAATAGTAGAATCCATATAGAAGATCCTTAACTCAGAATAGAGTAATTTTTTAAGTCAAAATGCCCATGCAAGATCGGGGTAGCCGCTGGTGCTGCTTGGGTTAATATGAATGACAACCACTAATCAACCAAAATTGTCAACAAATGGATGATTATTATTCTGATGAGAATGGGCCATGTTTGAAAATAAATCCATTATGAATAACACCTTTCAACAAAGAAAACTTATGAAAAATAAATCATACAACAAAATTGATCATAACAACAAGAGAAATCCATAAAAGGATGCGCATGTGCTTGTAGAATCACCATGATTGCAAAAAATTAAAATTTGGGTGATATCATTTGTTATGGAGCCATGTGGCAGGTTCACGACATTATCCCATATGTACACTAGGTATAAGTATAACACCACAAGTATAGCATGTCTAGTCTTTATTAACTCAGCATACAAAATCATAATCTTGTTGCAATATGAATGTAATTATCATTCATTATGCTGCAAAGGTCATGAGCGTATATATATATATATGTATATATATTTATATTATATATATACATTATATTATAATTAATATATATATATATATTATATATATTATTTATATATATATTATATATAATATATAGATATATAAATGAGAATTATCCCACATGTAATACACTGAGTAGTATAAACATATTTATAAAAGATTGTATGCTTAATAATTCATGGTATGTGGTCAAATGACATGTTCTAGTGATTGTGTAGGATATTACATCTTGAATGGGCCTAATGGTTAAGAACATGTGTTTCCTCCTAAGATGTCATAAGTTCAAAATCAAAGGGGGTAGAATATATATGCCTTCGTAGACTTAGCAGTGAAATCGCTATGTGGAGGTGGGCCCCTTATCCCACAAACAAATAGGTCTCATACACCAACTTAGTGTCTGGCTTGGTCATGACCTTAAAAATGGATAATAATAATTATTATTATTATGCTTGGGACAAGCAGTTGGTCAAACAATTATTATTTTTATTTAAACCCAAATCCTATATTTATTATTTTTATTTAAACCCAAATCCTATATTTAGGTAACAAAATAATTTGTTGTTTATATAAATGTTGGTTTTGAATCATTTAACATGGAGAAATACGTGATATGTGTGATGTGAGGAATTAAACCTAAATTGTTATATATTATAATTTATTTATTTACAATGTATTAACTATTTTTTACAATATATACATATTATATGTTATTTAATTTATTTTAATGTTTTTATATTATTAAGATTTACAACAATATTTACAATAAGTTATGCAATATTTCAATTTCTTTATAATATTATAATTTTGTAGTGTTTGAATATGTATTACACATAATATTTTACATATATTATATTTTTTCATTTTTTTATATGTACCAATTTTTTTTTTGGGTTTATTTTTGTTGTTACTTACAATATATATAATTTTTTAATATATATAAAAAATTGAATATATATTATGTATATATTATATTTAAATTTTAATCACATGCACAGTGTTTTAAATTATTTATTTTTTTTCTATTGCAGGTGTACATAAGTTTAGTATAAGGGATAAATAACCAATGTGATTCAATGTGAAAAGTGAGGGAATGTTGCAACCAAAGGTGTGACATATTATTATTTTGACTATCATGACAGTACCATTATGAAGTAACAAAAAACATTATCAATCCAACAAGCAATGTGATAATCGCAACAACCAAATGAAAGACATGCCAAAAACATGTTCAAATCTTGGAAAAGTTCCAAACCCAAACAATAAATTTTTGAGGAATCATGAGTGATTAACATGCCAATGGAGAAGGGAGTTTTCCAAAAAAAAATGGAGGGTCCCCATTATTATTATGAAGGTAATAATGTAAAAATAGGGGGTTGTTGTTTTTCCACAATAGACTGCAAATCTAAAATTTCTCGTGTGAATAATTCATAACTTGTAAAATTTAAAGTTTAATGGCGAGGGTGAAACAACCATTCTTGAGCACACCCTTTGTTTTCTTGAATTTTGTAATTCTTTCGAAGTTAATTGTGAGGATGTTGCTTGCAGGTTGTTTATCCTACTCTTGAAGGTCATGTTAAACAATGGCATCATACATTTCTGACCACTTCCATTCATTCTTTCAAACAACTTGTCATGGAGCTTCATCAAGATTTTGATAGGTATGATTATCAAAGTGTATACAAGAAGATTATTTGACTTAGAATGAAACCTAATGAATCATGAGAAGATTTTCTTGATCACTTTCTTCACTTTTACTTTGAATTTTTTGTGGAAGACATTGATTCGGATTTTATGGATGAAAAATTTCAATATTAGTGCAGATTTCTTTCAAGAACCATTTCAATTTGGATCTCTTACAAGTCTCCCATATTTTCTTGGTCATGGGGCATTTAAGATTTCAAAGGAGGAACCTAATATTCCTTGCACTCCTTCTCCCTCTCTTATTTATTTATCAAATTAAATAGTCCCATGTACTAATGTTGAAGTTGTGAAAATTGGAGATCATATTGTTGATCCATCTATCCCATCTCCATCTTCCCATCATAATAAAAATTTGAATGTGTGTTTGATAAATCTTGAATCTGATTTGATTGATGACCTTATTTCTTCAAGATACACCTCTTTTTCTCCATCATATATCTCTTATGATCCTCTTTGTCTTGATCCACCTGATCAACCTATTCTACTAGTTTCTCTTGAATTTTATGGTGATTAAGTACAAGATGATGTTGTTGTTCAAGTAGAGCAATAATGGGCTTATGATATATTTCATGATGATTATGTGTGGGCTTTAGATTGTGAACAATAATCTATCACTATAAATGATATTTCACCTTAGTATTCTTTCCCCTCTTCACCATTAACACACTATTCATCATTTCCTAATATGTTTAATGAATCTCCTATGCCAATTTTTCCTTTAAATGATTTTTATTATCAATTGGAGCCTTAATCACAATCAGGAATGATGTGGTGTTGGTTTTCAATTAAAAGTAGAAAGGGTGGAATCCATTGTTCATAATTTGTTTCAATCCCCATCTTTGATCTATGAATAAGAAGATTTTATAACTCCTTGTGTACAGGAAAATCCTTCATTTGATTCATCCAACCATGAAGAGTCTGTGGACTTGAATGTGAAATATGATCTAGCTAGTGACATTCTTAATGTTTTCATTTTTACATTTAGTGATAATTTTGCATATTCATCAACTCACATTAGAGAAATTTTGAGGTCTAAAATGGGCCTCCTAAGTAATATTATAATATAATTGTGGAAATAATAAAATAATATTATATTACCTCATCATTTTTTGGATGGAAAAATAAAAAATTACTTCTTTAACTCATATTTTAACTTATCTCCCTACGATTTTACTCAAATTTCAAGCGGGAACACTAGTTGGATGCATAATTTAAATTTTCATCCAAGAAATGTCTATGTTGCATACTTTTTATGGACCCTACTACAAAAAAAATGATAAATACATGAAAAAACATGATTGCAATCACATTTTTTCATGTATATCACTTTTTTTTGTGTAATATGATCTATCAGAAGTATGAAACATGGGTACTCTTTGGTTGAAAATTAAATTTTGCATCCAATGAGTGCTCCTACGTGAAACTTGAGTAAAACAGTGGGGATATAAGTTGAAAAAGTAGTTATTTATTTATTTATTTTTTTAACTCCAAAAATGGTGAATCATCCCCCATGGTTGACATCATTATATTGAATCCTATTGTTTCTTTCGATTTTTGTTGTACATTTTTGTTTTGAGGCCCATTTTTTATCTCACAATTTTTGTAATGTCTTTCCAAGCCATTGGTATTTGGTGATTAATCATTCGATAATTCAAGAAGTAGAGGCACTTCAACCCTTGTTGATGGTTATTTCAGGATCTCACAATATGGGTAAGATTTATGAACAAGGTTAGATCAAAATTCCTTCGCGGGATAATCTTCATGATTCGACCGAATGTGTTAGGTCCCTATAATACCAGTAATTCCCCCCTTACTATTGTCATTGTAGCCCTTATTGTTATTATTGTGCCCCTATTGTCCCCATATTGTTATTAGTGTGCCCCATAGAAGCTGACTATTGTTATTGTTGTGCCCTTATAGTATTATTGTTATGTCAGCTTTGATTATATTGTGATCCCTTAGACTCCTATATATAAAAAGGATGTTTAGTCATTTGTATCATCCAAGAATTATTCATTTTTGTAATGTAAAGTAGGTTTCCACATGAAAGAGGCTAATTTTTAAGTTGTTGATCTATCTTTTCTATCTTCTTGTGAGCTAGTTTCATAACATTTGGTATCAAAGCTTTGGATTCTAGAGTTTCACTGCTCCAAACTGGTCATCGTGGAATTTTTGCTGTAACATTTTTACTGTGACGTTTCAGAAGCTAAAACAAATAACCTATTTGAGCTGAAATATTGATGATCCTCGGATCTGAATTTCAGATCTTGTCTCACTATTTTTTCGGAGATATTATATGAGGAGGTTAGGGTTTTTTCAGGCTCTCGAATTACATCACAAACATGTGACCTTGGGAAAATCATCATAACTTTCTCTCTAAGTATCAGATCGAAATTTCATACAAAGTTACATAAAAAGGACAGACTATAGTTTCTTGTACATTGTTTTCAGGTCTAAAGGTTGAAACAGTGACTTGAGGAACTTTGTACAAGTTAGCTCCACCGAAAAAGTGTATAATCAGGCTACGTAGGGATATTGGGCATAACTATTTCTTGTAGAATCCAATTTTGATCATACTAGTGGTGTTAGAAAGAGAACCTAGAGGGCTACTAGAATGTGTAATTTCAGACCTTGGAGATCAGAAATTTCAGAGATACATCAGATTCAATATCTAGCTCCTACAGAGTGAAAAAATGTGTGTAGTTTTTTAAAATTTTTGCATAAGTTTGGTTTGAAAAGTTAGTTTGAAGGAATTCAAAGGGCATAGTGAAACATAAATATCATTAATTGATGCCTTGAAGAAATAAAATAGAAGCACATAGTAAGAAACATGAAAGCTCTACCATGACTTATGAAGGAGAGGAAGAAATGCAACATGATATACCAAAATTATGTGACCAAGTGCAACAAAATTCACTCTCACAAAAAGTAACAGATGCTAAGATGGATGGTTTAAAGAAAGGTGTGGAAGATAAGATGGATGGTTTAAAAAAAGACATGGAAGATAAGATGGATGGTTTCAAGAGAGACATGGAAGCTAAGATGAATGATGTGGAAGCTAAGATGGAAGGTTTAAAGAAAGGCATGGAATCTAATATGAATGACATGAAAGGGAAGGTTTGAAGACAGATTTGACAAAGTTACTATAAGAAACGTTTACTAATGGGGAAAGGGTAGTAAAGGAAACTCATGATGAAAACAAAATAAATTTTAATCATGATTTCATAAACTCTATCATTGGATCGAAGACCCACCATGTTCCAAATATCGATATGAGGAAGTTTGATGGCAAGGATCCCATAACATGGATACTACAAATGGAGCAATATTTCGATCTCCATAATGTGAAAAACAAACAAAAGGTACCCATTGCAACTTTATATTTGGAACCAAATCCGTTTGTGTGGTATTTATGGCTTTTCTCTCATAAACAGATTGTCACTTGGGAAATTTTTACAGAAGAAATGATAGCACATTATGAGTATACGAAAAGCAGCACCTTTTCTAGCCAATTGATAAATCTCAAACAAAAAGGTTCAATGATGGAGCACAACGAGGACTTCCAAAAATTGAATATAACGGTAAAATATATTCCAAAGGAGGAGTTATGAAACCAACTCACAAAATGATAGAAAAGATAGATCAACACCTTAGAAATAAGCCTCTTCGAGGGGGAAACCTCCTTTACATTACCCAAATGAACAATTCTTAGATGATACAAATGACAAGACCTCCATTCTATATATAGGAGTTTAAGGGGTCATAATATAATCAGAGCAAACATAACAATAATAATGTAAGGGCACAATAATAACAATAGTGGGCTTCTATGGGGAACAATAATAACAATATGGGGACTAAATGGGCACAAAAATATAATAAGGGGGTTGTACTAATAATAATAAGGGGTTATGTTAATAGTATAGGGACCTCACATGTCCCTATCCTTCAAAAAGTGTTGTCCTCAACGCTTGAGTAGTTCTTGATGCTTCTGTATAAAATTCTTGTCCTCCCATGTGGAATCTTCAGTGGATAAATTCTTCTAGTTAATGAGATACTCTAAAATCGATCGATTTCGTAGCTTTCAGGTTCTTGTTTCTGTGATTGCTCTAGGTTCCAATATGATTTTTCCTTCCTTGTCAAGATCTAGCAATATTGTTTGAACTTGGTTATTCTGCAACTTTTAAACGAGTGGCCACACTTTTTCATCCTTCTTCCATTCATCCCTTGCTTCGTTTATCCAATCTGGTTGGATAATAGAAATAGCATAAAACAATGCTTCCACATCCTCATCCATTCTTGAGAGTGCATCCACAACAACATTTTGCTTCCCGTTTTTGTAAACGGTTTCAAAGTCATAAACCAACATATTTGTGACCCATTTTTTATATTCTTCTAAAGATAATCTTTATTCTAAAAATTAATTAAGACTATCATGATCCATTTTTACCTTGAAGTGTCTTCACACTAGGTAAGTTCGTCATTTCTTAAGTTCATGTAGTATTTCCAACTTTTCCTTCTCATAAGTAGTTTGCTTGAGATGTAGCCTTAAAAATAACCAATTTCCTACATCAAAACTTCTTTCATTGTGATGTTGATATACTTGTTGTTTCATTTAATTCTGCACCAAAGTGGTGTTATCCTTTAAAAGTTGGAAAACTCATTGTTGATGCTCAATGTGATATTTCACTGCTTGAGTCATTTTCTTCTTGATATGTCCTTCTATCTTGAGAGTTTGAAGAGTGGTAATTTCTTCGAATGCATTACAAGATATGGTCGGATTCATTTCTTGATGCTCGATGTGATATTTCACTTCTTGAACATTTTTCTTCTTGATATGTCCTTCTATCTTGAGAGTTTGAGGAGTTGTAATTTCTTCCAATGCATTACAAGATATCGTCGGATTCATTTCTTGATGCTCGATGCGATCTTTCACTCCTTGAACATTTTTCTTCTTTATATGTCCTTCTATATTGATAGTTTGAGGAGCTGTAATTTTAGCCAATATGGTCAGATTCATTTCTTCTTTCTTGATGTGATATTTCACTTCTTGAACCTTTTTCTTCTTGATATGTCCTTCTATCTTAAGAATTTGAGGAGTGGTAATTCTTGCCAATGCTTTACAAGATATGGTAGGATTCATTTCTTCTTTCTCTGGGGTTGGTTCCTGGTGTATATCCTCTTCTTTTGATGTTTCTTGATCTTTTCTCCTCCTCTTCACAATCAATGAAAAATAATTTCTTCTCTCATCCGTCTTATGACCTTTCATGCATTTGTTATCACACTTGTAACAAATCCCTTTAACTCAATTTCTTTTAATTGTTGTGGTGTCAACCTTGTAGATTCTTGAAGGCTATGAGAGACAACACTTCCATATTTATAGTTAATAGGGGTAGACTTCCTTGTTGCCATAATTTTTCTTTCCACTTTTCTTTCCTACTTAAATGCATTCTCAAATGAATCAGGTTCCCAAAGATGAACCTCATGTTGAGTTTTATCCTTTAAAGTCCCCATGGAGACATCAGTCCTCTCCTTCTCTAGAATATCATTTTCCAGAATATTCAATTTTTGAAAGTCCTCAATGTGTTATCATTTCCTCTGTGAAAATTGACCATGTAACAAGTGGTTTACAAAAACAAAGCCCTTTATACTATAAAAAGTGATCCAGTTCTAAATATGAAGATGCAATACATACCTTTTGTAACAGTTGTACCTCATGTAGATCGAAATATTGCTCCATCAGTAGTATCCAATTTATGGATCCTTGCCATCAAAGTTCCTCATATTGTCTTTTCTTGATTTTAGGAGCTCGATCTTGAAACGATTGTAACTTTGAAATTTTAGATCTTTCATTTCTGAAATCGCAACCTATAGTAGCTCTCTGCGTCCTCCTTCCAATGCCACAAGTCTGATTGAAATTCGATTCTCCAAGAAGGAGTTATGCATAATCTCCCAAGGTGACATGATTATATACCTTTTTAGAAGAGCGAACTTGTATGAAGTTCCACGTGTAACTGTTTTGACCTTTGGATCTAAACAATATACACAAAAAACTACAATTTGTCCTCTTTCTTTAAATTCTTACAAAATTTCAATCTGATGCTCAGAGAGAAAGTTATGACATTTTTAAAAGGTCACCTATTTGGGATTTTATTCTTGAGCCTGCAAAAACCGTAACTTCCTCAGATCATATATCCAAAAATCTAGCAATCCAAGATCTAAAATTTGGGCCCAAGGTTTAGACAAATTTCATCTCAAATGGGTTTTTTTCTTTAGCTTCTGAAATGTCATAGAGAAAACATTATAGTGAAAACTCCACGATGACTTCTTTGATATGAAATTCTGGAGCTTGCAAAAACCCTAACTTCCTCAGATCATATCTCCGAGAGTATAGCGATACAAGATATGCAATTTGGATCCCAATTTTAGTGTGAAATTTTCTCAAATGGGCTTTTTGTTTAGTTGCCGGAACATTGCATAAAAAAAGTTATAGAGAAAATTCCACGATGACTTGTTTGGAGCAGGGAAACCCTAGAATCCAAAGCTCTAATACCAAATGTTATGAAACCAGCTCATGAAAAGATAGAAAAGATAGATCAACACCTTAGAAATAAGTCTCTGCGAGGGGGAAACCTCCTTTACATTACACAAATGAACAATTCCTAGATGATACAAATGATAAGACCTCCTTTCTATATATAGGAGTCTAAGGCATCATATTATAATCAGAGCCGACATAACAATAATAATGTAAGGGCACAATAATAAAAATAGTGGGCTTCTATGGGCCATAATAATAACAATATGGGGACTACATGGGCACAACAATATAATCAGGGGGTTGTACTAATAAAAATAA